>JANHGB010026948.1:0-45621 GCA_026283785.1 Coracopsis vasa | reverse complement strand
GAGACATCTTTTTATGTCAGAGGTATTAAATTTATAAGGGAAAATGAAAATACAAAGTATGCTGGGAAAATTCAGTGGGATGTTTCCTGCGATGCCTGCCCTGAGGCCGGAGATTCACTGCCCTGGCACCAAACTCTGCCTGCGTCCCTCAGGTCACTGTGGTCCCTGGGGCTGGGGGTCACCAGAGACTCAACACCTCCTGGAACCTTCCAGAACAGCACTCGACGCACGTGCACTGAACGAGTCTGTGCCTGTGGAAGGGCTCCAGGAGAGCCTGACCCAACAAAATGGCGGCCGGCTGCGCCCGTGTGGTGCAGCCCTGCCCTGGGCCTCGGGGGTCAGTGACTGACAGGAATAAAAGGACTCCGACTCCAAGGCCTGCAGCTCGCTGAGCGGGACAACACTGCTGGCCCACAGAATGGTGATCCTATTTCTGTGTTCTCTCTCCTTCTTTCTTTCCTTTCTCCTTTTCTCCCTCTACTTCAGATATTGAATAAGAACCTGCCAAGACTTTAGTTCCTCCTGACACAGTTTTAAGGACGTTTACAATAAAATGAATTGTTGTTTAGTTTTCAACCTCTGGAGGACCTGTGGTTTCTCCATTCAGTCTTGTAAAACATCACCTCCTGAGCGGAATGGGACAGAGATCTGTTCTGGAAAAAGGAGAGACAGCTTCAGGGCGAATCTGGCAATTAGAGTGGGAATAGGAACAAGACAAAGGTCAAGAATACCTTTAAGGGTAAAATACTTTAAAGCTGCACAGGTAAAACAAACATGTGCATGGGGAAGGCTTGGTAGATGGATCGGCACAGCTGAGCTGTGCTGGTATCAGGAGATGAGAAGACATTGCTGTTTGGATTGCTCATAGGTGTTACAGTCCTGTGTAGGACTTATTTGCCTGGAACATTTTGTCCTATTCTGTAATTGTGCAGAGGCCATGTACCACTAGCAGAGCTGAATTTTGTGACACATCCAGGAATAGCAGCAATTGTAGGTCTGAATCCAATGATTTTGAGCTGTGGTTCAAACATCAAGTGTAGTGCAGATCACGGTTTAAAATACCTGAAGGTTTTTGATTTGTCTTCTGTCACTGAAGGAGGGAGAAAGGTAAATGGTCTGTAGTAAAAAGTGATTGAACAAATAAGAATATATTTCTTTTTCTGCTTGGATGCTCACAGTAGCTTTTGGGTATTGCCAAAAATTCATGTTTTGTAGCACAAAAAGTAGCGTTATTTAAAAAGCTGTTCATGTCTCTATTTATCTATGTATATGCCTGTATACGTGTCTTGCTTATGTGTGAACACGCACATGGATTCTAGGTGTAAGTAACCTTGGCTCCCTACTCTTAAGAGTATGCAAAATATTTCCAACTTTTCCTTCATTTCCCACTCTTTCAGAAGACTGGAAAGAGAAAGCTGCCATTTTCTGAAGAAATGGATAAATACACTGAAGAACAAAAATTACTGAATCTCTTGATTCTTTTCTGTGCAGCAGCTCTTATCATATGGGGAAAACAATAAGTTTAGGGTTGGCAACGGTCTTATCCTTTGCATTCAAGAGCACATACCATCTGTCTCGGTCACAGAAAGGTGTGTGGCTTGGAGATCATTTCTCAGGGCTTGTGAACAAAGCATATATGGCAGAGACAGATGTAAACTTGTGTGTTTTATTGAGTGATGGGGATTTTTAGATAGTATTTGACTGAAGGCTGAATACTTGCTTATGGGGTGCCTGCTTTCTTTTAGCTTTTTTCTGAAAGAAACAGTTGTGTGAAGGGTTTGTTTTATCTGTCAGGCTGGAGGTTTCGGTCATTCCTGCTACCACCCCCTTCTTTCCCCTTCTTTTTCTGTGCGGGATGTAATACTGTTCTCTGAATCATGATAGAACATATTTTGGGAATTCATGGGATTATCACCAGGGCTACTGCTATCAGGCAGAACACATGCACATTTTATTATCTCATCCAACAGGTTTTCATTTTCTATGCATATTGAGTCAGCATAGAGGGGGGAAACATGCTGCCATTACAACTGGCAGAAGTCGATAAATATTATAACGGGCTTTTCAGTGCTGCAGAAGCTCATTCTGTCATGGTAATTCAAAATCTAAACATTTCTTTTACTCCTGATTTCCTGTCTCTTCCTTTCTCTCATCTACCCTTCCAAAATGGACAGTATCCTGACCCTGAGCAGCCTCATAGATAGTGCATATTACTAGGCTATGAATTGATTCGATTCGTCTCTGGAATGGAAACATGCAGCTGCAGCTAGTGTCCCCTTTCGGGAAATGTGATCTCCGACAGTCAGTTTGGAAGACAGGCACATTAAGTGAAAGTAGCTCTTAAAGAAAGTAGTTACATTAGTTTTCTAATACCCTGAAGAATATCAGTCCCGTAGTTTAACAATGTACTTGGGTTAAATTATAATTTGTTGCCTATATACAGGCATAGGGTGCAGATCTCTATTTTGAGTCGCCAAGCACAGTAAAATCTGGTGGTGTTTGTGAGAAAACTACAAGATTAGACAAGGTTAGCTCATCACAGAAACCATATCCACATGAAGTTGACCGTGGGATGGTTGTATAAGTATATGCTTCTCCTGTGGACACTGAGTGTGACCCCAAACTGCTGCTATGTACCAGCAGGCATCAGCAGCTTACATCTTTTTCTCTTCATTTTGGCTTTTCCCTGTTCTCCTTTTCCCTACAGAGGGAAAAAAAGCCCCAAAAATGTCAAGTTTTCCTGACAGAATTCTGTCAGTGGGAGTGCACGTACCCTAAATACAGCTAACTGCTCACAGATCAGCCTCATATGTGCTTCTGATCAGGTTGCATCTCCTGCGCAGCCTGAGGCAGTGCAATGGGCATGGGGCACCATGATTTGAGAACAAGTTGTGCTCTGGCAGGATTACCTACCAAAAGGGTAATTTCCCCTCATGCAGTCTGCCTCTGACAGTGCCTTTGGCAGTTTGTTGTATAGACATGGTTTAGTCTTTCAAACGTTAATTTCTTTCTGATGTGTTTATTAGAGATAATGTACCTCAGTGTAAGGATAAAAATGGCTCCTGTGATTATTAACATATCTGCACGTCTGAAATGTAAACCTTAAAGCTCTTGGTGTGACATGTAATGCCACTTGTCCAATTCACTTAGTGTTTTTATTCTGCAACAAAAGTGCCTTTTTCTCCCCCATTTCCTATTGCAGTTTCTTTCCTTTGTAGTTGACTTCTGTGTCTTGGAAGAAATGGTCATACTTTTGTGAGTTTCCTTTGCTGCTTGTTTCCTCTGGATGTATTATCACAACTACTTAGCTGACTCCTTTTCCATTTGGACTGTGTGATCCTTTTTTTGCATGGACTTTTCCTTTGTCTTCCCACTTATACCCCTATTGGCCACCTCTCAGTCCATCATACGCCATTTTCAGCACTGCTATCTACTGTTTTTTTTCCCAAGTTAATTCACTTTTGATCATTCTCTTTAAGAAATCTTCACGTTCAAACATCTGCACAAAGAATTTGGGAATTCTACATGTTCTAGTTATGGCAGGGCAGAAGTTAGGTTTGGAGTTTGTATCTCTCCTTGACGAAACTCAGGAAAGGTGTTCTGAAACCTTTCATTGTGTCAGCAATAGTAATTCTGTCTCTGTCTATTTCAAAAGGGAAGAAGAGCATTTAACTAGTCCAATCATATTTTCACAGTCAGAAACCAGTCCATCTGCAGCAAAGTTAATTGGAGAGACTTTGCAATTTAGGGCAAAACCCCAAAGCAATCATTTCATTGTATTGGAAATGAAGCATTCAGGTGTAAGTTAACTGGCAGTGGAAACGAGGCACATGGGTAGGGAAAAGGAACTGTGCTCATAATTCAAGGACATTATGGCAACAAGCTGAGAAATCTATTTTTCTAATTAAGCAGAATATTTTTAAAAATACATAACATACACTTTCTGCTAGAGCACCTACCTCTGATGGCTTAATCAATGCCAGCACTGTGAGAGCAAGCCTTTATTATCCCTGATCATACCTTTCTTGGCTTGTAGTAACAAGACCCAAATTCTAGCTGTATGTTCAGGCGCTGTAATTGACTCTTCCCAAGCACGTCTTTGACACATTCACCCTGTGCGTTTCTGCAAGGTAGGCCTTGAAATGAAATGCAGGATTTTGAAGATCTAGTTTTTAACCTTGCTTTCCCCTGTGCTAGAACTATTTCTTTTGAATGTACAAGAAGAATTGTTCTGATATGGGGCCATCAGAAAGTACAGTGTTCCTCTTCAGCTGGTTGGACTAGCTTACAGGTCTCTGCTCAGCATACAGCTAGAAGTGTGCAAAGAATCCATTACCCTCCATAACCCTCCAGGTAGTGAAGAACCTGAAGTTTTTTGTTTTCCAGCTGTGCCATTCTCTGTTTATGTTTTTTATTTTATGAGCCTCATCATAGGTTTTTAAATATGGGATGTTGTTTGCTAAGAAACCACTCCATTATTCCAGGAACATATGTTCGTGACAAGTACAAGTCATGAACATTTGAATAGTCTCCATCTGGCATGAATTAACATAGTACCATAATAAATGAGAAGTGTTAATACTAAGAAGTTTGTCTGGGAATTCTAGATTTAACCAATATTTATAGTTATATATATGGAATTTGGTTTTGGCTTTGCTTTGAAGAGCATAGATAAAAGTATGATTTACCATACCAGAATTGACTGCAAGCCTTAGGAGGCTTTCAGTACTGTAATTCCTGAGATAAGCTGATTATAAAGTAAAGTTTCTGTGAAATCCCCAGGTGCTTTTTAGCTCTTAAAAATACTTCCAAGGAAAATAGTAAATGAAAAAATAGAATATATTACTATGTACTGTAGTAAAGACAGCAATGCAGGGGTGCCAACTCAGCATTATTTGTTAACATATGCACTTTAAACCCTTCAATGCCCCTTGAGTATATAACATATATCTAGCATCCATATAGCCATATGGAGACACTGCACTCATTTAAATAACAAGTGCACAGTAAAATCATCTTGGCCCAAGAGTGCATGTTGTTTATAAAAGGCAGTTACTTCCTAAATTAAACAAAGAAAAGGTTTTTCCTACAGAACCTTAAGCTGAAACTATTAACCAGTAGAAATTTTGAGACAAAATGAACTCTTACCATAATATAAGACACTGGTCTTTTCTCACTACTGTGTATTCTGTAGACAGCCAAATATAATTTAAGAAGTCAATGTTCCCACTGCAACTTTGTCTGAGTATAGATAAGGTTTTACTGTGCATTTCTGCAATCTTCAGAAAGCTTCGTCTGTTCTGTTTTCAGTTTATTTTGATAATCATGCAATATTTTGAATGCAGGGAAAAGGCGATATGACACTGTTAGGGAGGCTGTACTTTTGCTATGGTCTTCACGAATACTGACGGATTTAAGACCATGGCAGCCCTGCCACACTTCAGTTAGACACTTCACTTAGACAAGGTTTTTTTTTTCCTTTTCTGGCTATATTCCGTTTAAAGTGGAATTCCCTCTGCTATTCAGACTGCACACATCGTTATGCCATACGTACACTTTAAATAAAGAAATTGATTCTCTTTGTTTTAAATCTAAAAAGAAGTGAAAAGGCAAAATTACAATGTAAAAATCTTAAGATGTGCAATGTAAGAATGTTCAGAAAAGTATATTAAGATCAGCTTAAGGAGCATTTGTAAGTGATAAAAACATTGGGTAGGACTTTCAGAAGTGCCAGAAAGATGTAAGCTAAAGACAGAACAGTTTCATCCAGTGACTGGGGTAAAGTTTCCCCAAAAGGGCAATGAGCAAATAAAAATAATCTTTAGCCCTAAAGGAGCAAAACCAGTGTAAGGGGGAGAAAGGGAGGTTTATTTTTTTTGCTTTTGTTTAATCTTTCTCACTCAGTTCTGCTTTACAACACTTGATACTATCTCAGCTGAAATGTACTCATTCTGTATGGCATGGCATTGTCCAGTTGGTAGAAAAAAAATACAAAATACATGAATTGATCCCCAAAATAGCATTTTGCAATTTCATGTGAGTATGCAGATGGTTTATAGAGCAGTCCTGTAGTTCGCCAGTGATTCAAGCTATTCACCTTCTTTTTCTCCCCACTCATTCTCCTTAGTTTTGCTTAAAAGGGCAGTTCCAAAATCATTCCAAATCTTTGGGGTTTTTATAATTCTTTGGAAATGAATGCAGCCTGGAATAGTTCTGGAATCTGGAACATCTTGTTAGACACAGACAGGATTCACAGCATGTGACCAAAATTAAACGTCGGGTATGTTCACAGCCCCAAGGCAGCCTCAGGTGGAGAACTCGACTGTCAGAAGTCCTGGAACCCTTCACCAGCTCATTCTCCAGCCTGTTTTTCTCATACTGTGCTGCAGCAATTTCCATTAAGGACTCCATGGTGTAGTGCTTGTGAAGAGCTGCACCTTCATTAGAAAACATCGCTTTGGATTCCTTTGCACTTGGCTAAATTGTTATCTCTAATGACTTTCATTCTGGGGAAAACCAGAAAATGTTCTGGCATGAGGAGCTGAAGAAATAGAAATACACGGAGCCATGAATGTTCAGCAACTCGTATATTTTGGCTGAAGCTCCTGTGAAAGCCAATGGAAGAGAAGTAGGTTTTTTTCCCTTCCTCTAAACACGAATATGACACTGTGTTAGAGTCAGTAGTAGGAAAGGGGCAGAGTCTGGCAAATTGCATAATTCAAGTCCTGTTTTTAATAAAGGTCTTAGGAGTTGGCAGTGTGGAAGAAGCAGATGGGTAGTGAGATAGCAGTCTCGGCTGGCTGCCACCCACAAGTAACATACAGCCTCCTTGTTTAGTGTGTCTGGGCGTCATTTTCACTGATATACAAAGTAGTATTTTTAGGAGTGATGTCAGTTCATTGGCTGAACAGCATTGTTTGGCTTGTGGAAATGATTCCCAAAAGCACTCGCCGCTTTTGAGAATGGCACTTTCCTCTTTGCAGAATGTCATTATTCTGCATGGTAATGACTGTTTTGAAGGGCAGGTCAGGTAGTCAAATAAATGTGTGGTTGGTGCTTTCTGATTGTTTCTAAAATAGGCAGGCCAATTTCTGCTGAAGGAGAGTGAGTTTGAAGTGTGCCAAAAAACATTCTGATTTGCTAGAGAAATTCCAGTAGCTGTAAGCACAGCCAGGGGAGCCGGGCTAATGTGTGCAGCAAAAATCATCATGTAACATTCACAATGTGGTCGTCTTATCTTTGTGCCTCTGTGCAGCCAGTACAACAAACAGGGAGAAGAAGCAAAGCTCCAAGTTGTGACCCAAAAATATATGCATAGAAATCACAAATAATTGTGTTAGTGATGTGAATGCTGCTTGTGTATGAATGTGTGCAGGGCTTAGTGATGCCAACATGAAAAATAGTTAATTTGGGTTATTTTCCTTTTATAGCAATAAGAAATGACAGAGATTTTGAATAACGATGATTCCTATTTTACAAAAACCCCTACCCAAATACCAGCAAGACTCTAAAACATTTCTGAACAATTGAGAAACAGGTTTGTCTGATTTTCCAAAGGAATTACTTTCAGAAGTCACTGAAGCAATCTATGAAATTCCAACCATAATTACAAAACACGGTCAAAGAGTGGGGAGTAATAAGAGGAAAAGATGCTGAAAGTTGTTGCTTGCTGACAGTGTATAATGAGCATGTCAGTTAATACAGCTATTCTGTATGGCAAAGTACAGTCTTTCATCCTGTGTCAAGAAGCTTCTCTAAAGTGCTTTTCATATTAAAAGTGTCAGATATATATCAAGGTTTTTTTCTCAGTTTTATGAGGCAGACAGTGAAGAATGAGTTAGTGATTTGCTAAGATCACTAAGAAATCAAAACCACAACAAGGAGCTCAATTCTACTTTCAGTCCATTCCTTTACTTTCACAGCATTTTAGGAGTTTTCAGATAGTTTTAGAAATTGAGGAATGATACATTTAAAGACACAAGATATTACATCCAAGCCAGTGGAGTTAATTCATTTCAGCATATGCCTGTCATTTTGTGCCATGGAATGCTAAGCCCTCATTTTACAATTCATCTAAATGGATTTGTTCCCAACTCCCCAGTAAATCTATTTGATGAAAAGTTCTGAGCTCTCAGCAGTATTCTTAACAAGAATCAGGATGAAACCAAAGTATATCGGGTAACACTGTGAAACCTGAAAGAGAAAAAGCCAGTGGCTGAGTTGTCCCAGAGCAGTGCCAGCCATGAGCTCTCTCCCTTTTCTGTTCTGGTTTTGTATTCTTTTTCAGTGTTGTTTTGAGGGTGGTGGTGGTGTGGTATTGTGGCTAAAGATGGAAGTTCTTTTATCTTTCATCTGACTAAATATATTGTTGATAAAAGGCAGCACACTTAAGTGCACTCAAGTGCAAATGAGGTCTGACACAGGGCTGGCACCTCTGAAATGAGGCTGGGAAACACAATTCAGAATTTGGCAAGTAGAAGTTTTGCTTTCTGCAGAGTTTTGTGGAATGGCTTACTCATTTCTTACCTTCTTACCACCCTTTAGTTTTCAAGACATGTTCACATATATCTGCTTCTCTTCATCCCATAGAGGCTGGCAATTTTAACTAGTCATATTAATCTGTTCAACTGTTAAAAGATAAAAGCAGTTGGTACTTCAGAACAGTAAGGGGTATGATCAAGGGAATTGATACTGACCTTGGTCCTCTTGACAGTTGTTCCCAGCCTGTATTTAAATGAAGTTCACTGCTTTTGTTTCATTTCCCTAGCAATGCTTGTGTGCCTGAAATAATGAATTGTTCAAATAGCAATTTTAACCTAGGTCTTGAAGCGTGAAGTTTGATGACACCTTGGAGTTCATCTAACAGCTTGCTGCTTCCTAGTGGGCTTCCTCTCTCTCATCCTGTAGTCCAGGCACCACTCTTGCTACTCCTGCGCCAGCTGCAATACTTGTCACTTTCTATCTCCTGAGTTGTTATTTTGCTGGTAAAAAGCTGAACCACTTTCCTGAGAGGTCAGCTGAGCACGTGCCCCGTGCAAGAGAAGCTGGAACAGCAGGATTGCCCACTGTTGACATCAGCAGGCCCTTTGATCTTCTCAAACGTCTCACAGGGTCCACCACAAGGTGTATTTGGTGAATGTTGAAAGCTGCTGCCAACCGCAGTCCTGCCACCTCCTGCCCCAGGTAGCTCATTCTTTCCCATGTGCCAATCTTGGAGGCCCTGGTATGGTCCCTTCTGGACTGAATAGAGGAACTGATGCGGTTTAACTAATGAGTTTAAAAAAAGAAGTAATTTTGCTGGGGTAATTCTCCTATCTGTTTCACTGCATGACTCAATGAATAGTTACTCTGCTGTTCACAGCTCCTGTGTACTTGGGGTTTCTGCAGACGGAGGGGCAGTTACTTGAGATGTTTTCATCGCTATCATCTTGGCTCTGCTGATGTAGGGGTTTGTGGAAGTCTTCTGGAAAGTCAAAGCTAAAAAGTGACATTTTTTAAAAACTTGTGAGACAAATCTGATGGTTTTTAACCCAGTAAATTTCAGTTATCTGCCCTAATGGTGGGAAGCTGCAGCTTGGAGACAAGAAATTCTGAAGCAGCTTTGTAACTGAAGAAAATAAATCATCAAACTACAGACTAAGCTAAATTGACCCATTATAATTTTAAACAGACCTGAGAAAAATCTATTGAAAGCTATTGTATTCTGCACTATTAGAAAAATCTAGATCTCCATTTTCCAGTCACTCCTGCATACTTTTCGCCAGTTAACAAGAGAATTCCCAACTAATGTTGCCTACTCATAGAACACTTACTGGTTTTATGCTTTTCTGACCAGTTCTACCAAGTGAATCGGTAATACTAATGTAAGAAGTGTGTGACAGTAGAAAGTTTGGAAGCTTTTCAGTAAATTAGAGGATTGCAGAATTTGACTTATATCCAGTTCATTAAGATTTCTTCTATCCAGCAGTTAGACACTCAATCTACTTAAGCAGCTCTTTGCTGAAAGCATGTATTTGTAGAATGCAGTAAGAGATCTGTGCACCATAGTGGTGCCCGTGGCTTCGCCTTTTCTCACAGTGGTAGTAATGTTGTTACTAACTGGCAACTAAAAGAGCTGATGTTGGCAGAAGAGTTTGCAAACTTGACTAAATGGGATTTAACAAATTAGATTGAATTGGGTTACGTTGCACTTAACTTTGTTTTGCATTTTAAAAGTTGTCCTGTAGTGATACTGAGAGACAATCCACTATTATATTAATGCATTATCATATTAAGGCTTCTGAATGTATCTCTTAATTTTATAAAAGCAGGATAACAGCTTGATGGAGTGCAGATTCTGCAGTTGTTTCTGATTCAAAAATGCATTTAACTGGCTTTTTTTCAATTCAAGAGGGTAAATTTCATTTATTATTCTATATATTTAATGTAGAAAACCAAACTGTGCTAAGTCTCTTTGTTGAGAAAAAAAGTTCAACTGTATCACAGAAATTCTGTCTCTGTTTCTATAATAAGCTAAATATTTTTACATTTTAGCAGTGCGTCATTTTGTAATTTTACAGGTGTTTGGTGTAAATCTACTCAAGATTTTCATTAGCTAACTTCTCAGTATTCCTTTATTTTGTCCCCTCTCCCTAGTAAGACCTTATGTTGTTGATATGAAAACTGTGTTGAATTGCTTGAATGAGTTGGTTCTAGTTTTATTTGTCAAGTGCAGAAGGTCTGCCCAGCAATGTTCCTTCTGCATGATTCTGTTCACGAGGTCTGATGATCACAGTGACAAGTAACCTTCAATAAAAGCATAAAGAGGTTTTAGACTTTAAACAGGTTGTTAAGTGCTTTGCACTTCTATACAGCTTTGAATTTGCTGTTTGTGCTGCTCTTTGTTGACCTACATGCAAATAAAATGAACCTCTGTTTGTAAATACCTGTTTGATGTTTTGTAGTTTTCACTGCAAAATATATAACTGAATCCTTCTTGCAAAGTACAACTTTCACAAGTTGCACTGGATATATATGGAGCATTCCTGCCTCCTTGGTTATGTGTACCTGTGTACATTTTGTGTGTGCATTTTGAGTGTGTTTTTCCAGAGAAGACAGGGACCTCTCCTGACAGGTTGGCCACAGAACTCAGCTGTGTATGGTGCAAAGACTTTGTGCAGGAACTGGTTTAAGATGTAGGGGAAAAAAATTTTTGAGTTGTCAATAGAGATGTAATGAGCCACCTGAAGCCTTAATGCTCAAACTGCTTACTTTATCAGTCAGGCTTGTAACTGCCAGGAAAATGTTCTTTCAGCTATATTTATGTAGAGCATCCAGATGTCAGTTGGCTAAATCACAGTCATATATTCTCTAGAGAGATTTTAGGTCTTGTTTCTAGTTAAATGACACAGCAGGTGATAATCAGAATTCAGATCAGATGTCAACTACACCAGAAGTTTTTGTCATCTTGCTCTCCCCCCATTTTTGTGCATGTTTTCACATGAGCTGGACAGAGGAAAACATAAAGCTGTGTGATAACACTTGGGTAGCTGCAGTAGAAGAGATTTTACTCTCTACTCTCAAGGAAATGCCAATCACATTTCTTACAAGTTTATTTTGTTTTTATTAGTTTGCAGAACTGGCTCAATAATCTGTTTTAATAATTCATACTTTGTGAAATCTAAAGTGAAGAATTAGAAAATGGTAAGGTATGTGAATAAAATATTTTAGATTAATTTGTGGAGATTAATTTGTGGTTCTGAATTCTATAAAGAAACAGGGAATTGAATATTTTATCTCTCTCTCCTTCATTGACACAAGTGTGTAGTAATGTACTTTACCTTTATTTTTTTTCTGAAGCCACCATTACTTTTTAGAACAAATAATTTTCAAGGTCATCATAACTGAAGATCTCATATGTTTGAAGTCTTTGCTGTTATTCAGAATCCGAGGCTGGCTTGATTGGGAATGTTTGGTGGTTTAGCAGGTCATAGGTTTTTCATTTCATTAGGTTTTCTGTAGAAACACCTTTCCTTGTAATTCATAGCTCTCAATTAAACTTATTCATTAACCGATGTTTTATATGAAAACTAATGACCACATGTAGGCAAGGGTAACCGATGAGGGTGTAGTTGAATAAGCTGGAGTCTTGGTATTTGGAAAAAGAGAGGGGAAAAAAAAGGAAGAAAATCTGATGTACTTATTTCCAAACTTTTAGACCAGTTTTGTTTCTGGTGCCCATGTCACAAGAAGTGTGAGCGCCGAGCAACAAAAGAACACTTGATTTCAAAAGAAAGAGGCTAAAGGGTGTGCTCATTAGATGCAGTTCATGCATTCCTGGGAAAAAAAAAACACCACCACAACTTTTTTTTTAAAAGTAGTGCATAATTTAAGGCTGTCCCTTGATGGCAGTAACTTCTGAACTGAAAATTCATATACATTCCACGTGCTTATTTTTCTCTGCAGTTCATGAATAAATGAACTGGTAGTGCAACAATATTATAACTCAGTGTACTGCAGTTTTTGTTGACTGTCAAGTAGATGGTTTATGCCATACTGGTGAGGTATATAAGCTATATCAGTGCCTTGGTCACCTGAAGATGAATATTGATAAGCCTCAAATGTTATAGTAGTTAATTTTCAATACTTTTTTTCGTTTACCAGACCTGTTAATTTTTAGGAGAAAGGAAAGATAAGGAATAGTACTGCTGCCTGATTCTGCTCTCTCCTTGATCCTGTTGACATCACACTACTGTGGGTTATTTTTCATTAATGTAATAGTAGGGCCTCCAGCTGGAATGTGTGCGGCTCATCACAAAGCTTTGAGCCCAGCAGTTCAGCCAGTTTGCAATCCGCTTCACTGTCTACTGCTCTGGTTCACGCTGTGTCAGTGTATCTACAAGGATATTGTAGGAAACAGCATTGGAAGCCTTGCTGAAGTCAAGATAGACATCATCACTACTCTCCCAGCATGCACTGAACCCATCTCAGGGGAGAGTGCTATCAGATTCATTAAACATGATTTTGCCTTTGTAAATCCATGCTGACTACTCCCAATCATCATCATGTTTTTCTTTCATTATTTTCAGTACTGCAATGAAAGTGAGTCTTTATTAGAAAAAGTTGAGGCTAGAAAACAAATTAAAAACACATTTTGTCTTAATCCCTTAGAGAAATCATACTTCACTGTAATATAACCTGTATGACTATAGATCTGTGATTTTCAAAATTGTAGGTGTAAGTAAATACGGTCGTAAATCTTCACCTTCAAATGATATTTTTAACAAACTTTGTTGTCACATAAAGTATCAATACAGGTATTTCCAGTGGCTGAAACAAATTGTCACAGTTAGGTACTGTGTTTGGTTCCACAGGTCTAGTTCACATGGAGATTCCCTTAAAGTATAAAACCACATTTCTGTTAGTGAAGTATCAGGACTAAAGTAGCAGAATTGTCAGGGTTTTTTTCTGATATTAAAGGAATAAAAGAAGTAGCATTTTTTACTTTTGATAAAGGTCATTATTTAAGTACATTAATTGGCCATTTCCACTCTATTTATTATTCACAGCTTGACAAGTTTAGAAAAACTTTTCAGGATCTGTAACAGTAGCTGCTTTCTGAGGTTTGCTAATTTATAGTGCCCAATGCATTCATTATTTATTTTCAAGCATGTTTAAAATGCCCCATGTGGGATAATTCATGCTGCCCAAAATTAATGTGAAAATGTTACAAGACTGAAGATAGCCAGAAGCAAGCTATTTGACAAGGCCTGCAGATCTCGTGTGGCAGTACAGACTTCAGTACTTCCAAATACTGCTTGGTGCTGCTGCCTTATTAATAAAATTGTTTGTGTTAAGGGAATCTGTATTCAGGATTTTTTTCCCTCTCCTGAAGAAATGCTGGTTAGTGGTTATTTCATGAGGTTTCGTACTTCTGTCAAATAAACAAAAGGCAATTGTAGCCATATTTCCATACATCGTGATGCAGAAATGCATGAAAATGTTTGTTGTAGCAGGTTGATTGGTAGAGGTAAAAACCAAGTTCTCTCAAAGCCCATGCCTTTTATCTGAAGCAGAAACTGTATTAAGAATATACTCAGATATATGCTAAGAAGAATGCCTGTGGTGAGCTATGGTAAGGACAAAAAGGATTTGAGTATTACAAAGTGATTAGTCTAAGCCAATATGCTGTCTAAAGATACAACCACAAGGAATATCAAAGATTGTATCGAGGCTGTGTCAGCAACTAATACTGGAAAGATTGTTGTCAAAACCTGATGATGGTTCTGTGCCAGCAAATGTGTTTTAAAGCCACTGGGCAGAGACTGCTCTGTAGAACAAAGGGTGGGGTTTTTTTTCCAAAGCAAAAGGGAGTGTATCCCGCCTTCTCTCATGTAGAGGGGAAAAGGTTTCTCTTGTTACACAGTGACAATAAAAATGACAATTAATGGGGAAAAATGTAATCTTAGGCAGGGTTTATTATTTGGGAGGTTTTGTTTGTTTGTTTTTTTCCCCTACAAATGAATTCCTGTCTTTTGTTCTCCTTTCTCATTGTATACAAGGACTGTGGAAGGCTTTGCCTTTTCCCCAAGGTGTATTTCTGGGAAGCAGTACTCATTTCCTGTATATACAATGGTATTCTATCATCTTTTTTACCTTCTTTGTTTTCCTAATTACACACCTATTCAAAGAGTGCTTAATGATTTCTGCCCCGCTTAACTTGGAAATTGCCCCAAGCAGTATTCCTTTCTTTTATGAATCCACCTTCCTTTTTCTTTATGATGTTGTTTATCCTCCTGCAAAATCCAATTTTCTTAATGAAAAAAATTATTTCAAATTCCAGGTGTATTGAAAGCTGACATTGATGCTTTCCAGCTCCATTATCTTTATTGGAATAGTCTCTGTCCTCATAGGTGGCACTGACAGCACTTTTAAATTTACTTCTAGAAGTTGAGCTGTCTTTAGTGTGGCCTCTCAAAACCAGCTAAAACCTCTCTTATTTTCTGTTTGTTTCTGATGCTGGTAAAATGTACTTTAATACAAATGTTCTGGGGTTTCTGGTGCAGGCCAAAGTAAGGGACCTGAATGGAAAGAGAATAATGAGTCACTATTGGTTCAGCTCTGCTGAGCATGGAGCTGCTCTGTGTTCGCTGCTCTGTGTTCATTGCTCTCACCCTTGTCTACAAAGCGTCTGTCCTAGTCATGAATGATGCATTTATGTTACTCTTAAGCAAATATGGACAAAGACAGTAGCACGTGTTCCCATACTTTGATATCAACAAAAATAATTTTGTATGGTTTTGTATAACTAGGTACGGATGGCCTGAATCATTTTGCCATGACATTTATAGTTTGTTTATAGGTAACAATACAAAGTGTTTCAAATTTGCCAGTTCATGAATCCCAAAAGGCTAATGGGGACAAAAAAAAATGCGAGGATTTGCACCAAGAGAGCAAGAATAATGAATTATTATAATACAGAACATGTACCTGTGTGCCGACTCTTGTTATTCATAGTGGTTAGATGTTCATACAGAGCATTCAATGTTTGATGTATATACACTTATGTTTTCTTGCTTATTGTGTTGCTATAGTCAAGTAGTTCTTTTACTATTTCAATTCTGAATTAAGTATATATTTAAAACTAATAAGCATCATATTTAGACAGTAGGAGAAAAATGACAATGTACCTTAGTTATACTTTAGAAAGTGCCATTAATTTTCTCTATTTCATTACATTTAAGTCACAGAGGTGTATTTTTTTCCTGTGACTTGAAAAACAGAAAAAACAACACTGTAAGTTGTACCTGGACAGATAATGAAGTGTTGCACTGAATTTGTATATTGGCTTATGTTGACTTGTTAGGAGTGCATTAAACACTGTGATCTTGAATTGTAGCCCAGATTTTACTGGCACTTAATGAGGTTGATGGATTCTGGAGAAAACTCTGTTATTGGTCTTTAAAAAGTGCAACTAGTAACAGTTGGAATGCAGATGAAAATTATTTTCTAACTAGACTTTAAACACTGTACTTCATCAGGAGATGTCCATATCTTAAGATACACTAGGAATTTATTTGTCTCTAAGATTTGTGTTCAAAATTCTTTCTCTTGCAACAGTGAAGACGTTCCAAAGAATGTAATACAAGCCCAATACTATGCAATACAGATTGTAATTTATCTGTTTTCTAGCCTTGCATTGAGCTAAACTAGATGTCATTTGAACATAGAATTCTTCTTTAAGATTTCAACAAACAACTAAAGCAATAATGGCCGCCAAATCTCCCTAATACTGACAAACTCAATTACACAATGGTTCAAAGTATTTATGTGTGAAACAAAACACAATAGACATTTCAATCTTAATTGAGATGATTTAGAAAATTATTTTTTAAAGTGGACCACTTTTTATGGAAAATCCAGTGTGGATTTACAGCACATTATCATATGTAAATATGTTCATTTCAGGAGGTTCATATAATTTCTTCTCACAGGGTAAGAACTTACTGACATAAAATGATGTATCTGATGTGGGCATCTCCATATTTTTATTGGAAAACCAGAATTTTGAAACTGATAGAATTTGGTAGATGCTGAAGCTCATAAACTATAAATTTGCTTCTTACTTTAGGACTATAGAGTATATACCCTGCTATCTGGGAACAGGTCCTTGTGTTAAATTCATCAAGCATTCAGGTGTCAAGTCTGGCAACAGGAAATAAATTTCACTTGAATTGCATATATTGTCAGCTCAGACATCCTCTTCAAAACCCAAAGTCAAATCAGAATACAGATGTATCAATGCTGTGTCCCATTCTCACAAACCAGTGTTCAAGAGACTTGCTTTTGTCTCTATGTGAACACTTAAAATTCTGTCCAACGTGCATGTCTTGAAAACTCCTAAATTACCATAAAATTGAATTTCACCTTTTGCTTACCTGTAGTCAATTGATTCACATAGGTTTCAAAAGCAGATAATCTGTTTTCAGGGCTCTAAGAATGCTTCTAATGCATTGATTGTCAGTAAACCTGATCTATTTGCAGTATTTGCATAAATATGTCTCCATTGCTATAATATTCTAAATTATTTTAAACTAATGATCACTTAAACTTCCTCTTAATGTGGTTCCGATGGAATGAGGATACAAAATTCTCTACAGAAATAAGATCTTCCTTTTTCTCTCTGCCTTAAACCTGCTTTTCAGAGGGTTTTTGAAAGCTGTCCAGTATGTTTGTGAGGACATAGGCATTCAGTTTTACTCTGTTTTCTGGAGAGCAATCAGTGCAGATGTTTATCTTTTGATTGCTTCAAATATGTTTTTCTCTCTCTTTCTTTGGGGGAATAGGATGATCTGCTATTTATTCAAACCAGTTTCATAAAGGTTTTCTGTTTAATATCATCCTAGTATTCCTCAAACACTTCTGTTTCTCTTAAAGCAATTATCCTCCACCATGGATATTCTATCTTTCAGATACTGCATTTGGAAACTACTACATACCTTCTTTATACTTGTCTGAATTTCCTGTGTCCAAACTTGCTTAATTCTTTTGTCCTTGAATATTGTCTTTATTGGTTCTTTAAACTCCCTCTGATGACTTTAGTTGCTGATATGGAAACAGAGCACAAGCCAAAAACTTACTGAGTAAAACTTGACAAACAAGTTTAACAGATTATGACTTTTGATGGATATTTTTGACATTGTAATTTGGTGATGCAGTCACTATATTTTTGTCTCGCCTCTCTTCCAAACCAGCCAGCGTGAATATTCTGAACTGCCTAAGGACTCATTTTATCCTACAAATGTTTATGCAAATGTGTTCTGTACAAGTTAACATATTACATAAACTGAGTTTTATTCTCAAGCTTATCATTTCATTTTATCAGTCTGCCATTAAAAATAGCCAGTTGCAAATTAGCAGTGCTAGCTGACTCTCTTTAATCAATTTCCTTAGCAATTGTGAGGTTCAGAATTAGTTTCAGAAGCATTTAATAATGCCAGCGTTACATTTATATGGCATCTCAGGACAATGGAGTTAATCATGACACAGAATCTAAACTGCAGATTGACAGAAATAAATCAGATGAGGGAGAAGAATTCCCACCAATATTATTTCACAAATGGTGGTATCTAATTGCCTTCTGTGTGTTCACCAGGACTGCTCTGAATCTTGTTTCTGAATGATTGATTGCTCAGCTGAGCTGTTAAACTGAATTTGCAGTTTATCTAAGGCTGTTGTGAAGTGACTAAAGCCTTGAAAATGAGTTGAACAGTATCATACATTACTGTTGGCTGCTGTGTTGGTTAATGCTGCACATCTAGCCCTTTAACATTATCACAGACATTATAATCTTCTATTACTGCAGGGGAATGGCCTGCTATCAGTAATGTGTTCAGTCCTTGAAAGATTCAATATCAAAAGCCATTTACTTCTGTAGGATTGCAAGTTTGTTCTATGGATTCGTATTGCCTTACACAGGCATACAGAAGCTGTTTGGCTGCTATGTTCAGCTGGAGCACCTTGAGTAGCTACTACTGTATGTACGCGTAGCATTTAGGTTTGACATTCTAGATGCTGCTGGTCCTATATGTATCTGTGTATGCTTATGTAGAGTGACATACTATATCATTTGTTTTTTCCTCTGTGCCTCTACAGCAATGATAAGCCTGTCTCACCATTATCCAAAGGTCTCCAAGGGCAAGCAGTAAACTGCTGTACAAGGAGTGCAAGGCACATCCCTGGTCTTCAGTTGTATATATATTCAAGAAAAAAAGTACAGGACAGTACTATGGAACCTCGGAGACAAACTAGTGTGATGGGGAAGATTGAAAAGTTTAAGGTTTGGTTCAGAGTGTGCCACTATTCAAACACTGGAGAAGGGACAAAATTTATCTGATGTTTCATGATTATTCAAGCTGACTGAGAAATTAACTGTACAATATGGTATCTTGCTTTTCAGTCTGGGATTGGGTTGACGAGAAGTAATGCTGTATTTCAAATGGCTTGGTTTATGCGTTTTCCAAGTATGAAAGTTTTGTGTGAAATATCAGCTGAACGCAGCCCAAATCAAAGATCTGAGCTGACATATGCAATATATTTTAGTTCAGCTGGTAGGAGTAATAAAGAATACTTGTCACCATGTCTTATTCAGAGAGGAAAAATATAGAAGTTTTAATGTATGTGTATAGTATATAAATATATATTTATGAAGAGAAAGTGTAGTTTTACAGTAGGAGTCAAATGTTGTCCAGTCTTATGAATTTGCTGTGTCCAACATTTACCTGTTTCTTATGGCTGTTTCTGGTGCTTGCTATAGGCTATTCTGACATCTCCTACTATAGATAAAGTATTATTCAATGTTGTTTAGGGTCACTTTCACAGAAGAGCAGCACAATCATGTAGTGTGGACTATATGCCCTGGCAGCTTGCCCAGCAACAAAATGTTAATTGGGAAGCAGAAATGCAAGTGGGGAATACTGTGGGCACTTACTCATTCTGCATATCAAATGGGAGGTTTTGATTTCAACAAGGTTTCTTTTTTCTTTTGACTATCTCAGAAGTCTGCTTACTTTAGTTTGATGCCATCTTGTTAAAATATTTTCTGCATGATTCTACATTAAAATTTAAATGACTTTTCTTTCCATAGTCATTGCTTATGGGCATAATTTAAAGCAGCTGATTAATTTCACCATCTTTTGTACATAAATCAATAATGGACACTAGCAAGATTAATGTTTATAAAAGAAAAGATGATATAACAGTAATAAATCTTTTGTGGGAGCCATGTCTCCTTCAGTTACCAGTACAGAAATTACCAAGTTAAATCTGGTGCATAATAAAGATTGCCTGTTGGTCATGGGGCATAACCCAGCAATGGTGGGAAAGCAGGTGAGGTCTTTTTGCTGATAATGGGTGGCCTCAGTTCTGTGACAGAACTCCAGACATTCTTTCCTTGGTGTTGTGTTCAGGACATAGTCTTGAAGAATTCACACAGGAATTTGAAAAGCTCTGTGGAAGTGAAATAGCTTCCATTTTTCCATTGGCCTTTTTATTCCCCAGGCCACATAAAATCGAATTAAACAAAAAAAGAGAAAAAGGCAAAGCCTCTCTGAAGTAACATTTTGAGGAACGTGTCCCTCTCCTGTTCCTTTATCATAATTGACAGGCCATAGAAACCCATCTCCCAAATGTTTCATGAAGAATGTTTTGCCAGGATGGCTACCCAGAAACCAAGTCCCAGCTGACATGTGAATAATGTCCACCCTGAACAATTTGGAGCTGTAGTGAAAGTGTTGTCTGGTAACAGATGGGTGAGTCCATGCCACAGCAGCTGAGGGAGCTGCAAGAAATGCCATGTGGCTGGATTTTAGTTATTTATTTATTTTCCCAAAGCTTCTCTTTTCCTTCCTTGCCACAGAAACCTATTCCCCCAGCTTTCAAAGTGAGAAGGAAATTTTATTGTCTCCTTAATCTCAAAGTCCTTTTCTACCAGTAGTACCTAGAGAGAAAGGGGACAAGATCTATGCTGAGACACAGCAAAGCAGTTTTCCTTCACTCAAGAGGTTTTACTTGTGAAGTAAAAACATCCATCATAAAGGTCATTTTTACTCCAGTGGTTCTGTCTCCCTCCTAAACAAGTAACAATGTCAGCTAAACCCAGCTGCACAGGGCAATTCAAATCCTCCTTGCAAGGTCCTACACTCGTATTGCTCTTTCAGGGGTCACAAAGGAGATTGATCTTTGGCCACAGATTTCCATATGGAAAACAGTACAGAGTCTGTGGACTATGAAGCTTGATTTTTATCCTTTAGTTTCCCTTTTGCAACACCCCTACAGGCTTTCTTTAGGGGTTATCCTGACAAGCACTTAGATTACAAAAAAAAACAAAGCAAAAAAAAGAAGTAAAAAATAAGGATACTCATGAGAGTATTGTCTCTGGAGTGGGGACTCCCCATGGCATATCACAAATTCTCAACTATCCTTAGTAAAATTAACACCAAAGGGACATGGTTTTATTCCAAACTGAAGCACCAGAAAAACCCTTAGAAAGTTGAATTTAAGAATTCTAATTCTTCCTGAGCTGATACATGCAAGTGGAATAGAGGCAACATGACAATTTGTGAGCTAGAAGGTGAGCTCTTCAGTGTTCCTTGTTTACAGCAGCCTGCCATAGGGAGCTGGGAAAGTGGGCTTCTGGCAAGACAAGGTGTTCACCAAGACCAGTGTTGGATAGTTTGGGCTAATTCCTGAGGGATGTTTCTCATACATCAGCAACTCCAGGATTGCTGTGAGGTTGCTCAAAATTTGTCATACATAAAATCTCTGTTGTGTTTCTTTAGCAGATTTTTGGGGTGAGGGTAGGGTGCAATGTTTCCCTAATCCTGGGGTCATTCTCCATTTATTCCAAGGAGCTGTTATGTGACACTGGGATAGAGCTTTGAACTCAGATAGTGCTTATGGATGTAGGTGGGTAGGTGGGGGCAATATCAGGGTGGTGTGGAAACTGTTAAGTGCTTCCTTTGAGTCAGGGTTTCCCGAGCCTAGCCATCTGCTTCTCTTGAAGACCTCTCAGAAGTGAGCTTACCAAAAGAGATCCATGTACCTCCTTGGGTACTTTCATCTTCTTTTCATTTACATTAAATAGATCTGTTGACAACAGGTGGATTATTTGTTTCTGTGTTCAGACATGACTGCACTGAAGTGCATTGCTGGATGGAGACAAATGCAAACTGTAGATTGCCAGTTATATACTGCCAATGCTTTTCTTGGGGTGAGAACAAAGTTTTCATTTCTAAATACAGCCTGACAGCAAATGTGAGATTAACTATTTGAAGTTTCCATTGAATTTAGCAACAAGATTAAGCTGGTTCAAATGAATTATCTAACATCAGTTAAATCACATTAATGCTGTTTTAAGGAAGAGCTTTTAAGCTTTTTGCAAATGGAATTTGGTTGAATTTGTGCGGCTTTAGAAATCATTGTACAATTTTATCCGCGTTCATATTTTTTTTTCCTTTAGTTGCATAACAAAAATCCTACTGAAATAATTAGTGAATATCCGTCACCTGGAAGTTTGTGAACCTCTGGTGCCATGAGAAACACTCTTTTAACAGGACTGAAATGTCAGTACATAATTCCTTTTCCACTGATTCACAAAGTCAGCGCTGCCTTTGTTTCATTCTCTCTGTGCTGTGGTGTTGTAAGCAGCAGCTCCTCACACTTCCAACCTGAAAACTATATTTTAATAGGAAGCATTGAGCAATTGTAACCTTAATTATTGGGAATCTCGAGCTTCATAATGTTAGTCTTGAAATATAAATGAAAGAGAAGCATTAATATTTATTTATTGGTATTATTTATAAAGTGCAACACAGATTTATGTGTCCAGGGATTTCTTCCCATTTTTAATATATGCTTTTAAAACAGGACAAAATTAATAATTAAAAAATTCCTCTGGTGTCTAAATTACACCCGATGATATAAAGATGCACATTATAGCAGCTCATGAGAGAATACAGTTTGAGAAAGTTTTCAACATAAATTTATCTGATAAGGTCAAAGTAATGCTGCTGACGGTAGAATAAGGAAGATAAAATATTTTGCTGCTTCCAGGCATCTTCATGTTAAGTCAAGTAAAGAATAAAAAGAACAACTCAAAATATATAAGGAAAAAAAATCAAAGGAAAGCCAAAAGAAAATGGTTTTGTATTGTTCGTATGTTTGTAACACTCTGCGTTAACGAAGTGTTATAGCACATGTAAGTGGTTTGTCATATGAGCTGAGACTGAATTAAGCAGTAGATTTAGTTAAGTCTGGGTCGAGTAAATGCATCCTTTGCAACCTGAAGTCATAATTAGGGTAAAGGTTTAAGTCCTGAGAGTCAATCTTTTGATTTATATTCACTTTCGTATTTGCATTCAATTTTATTCACTGTGGACAAATCTTAATACTGTGTGTTTTTCTTTAGCATCCTCAGTAAGAACAGAATTTGGAAACAACCCTTGTGCTTTTTGATGTTGTATGAATGCTGTTCAGAAATAATCTTTGCTTGCCTCTTGTGAATTGATATGAACAGGTTTTAAAACCTATATAAAGATTATATAGATACATGAATATGTAAAATAATTTACATGGCAGATCTGAATATTCACTCAGTTATTCCTAGTTTCTGGACTACTGTACATGCTTCATAGCTTAAATGTTCTTATTCTAGAAATATAATTTGATGGGTTTGGGGACATTCTGCAGACCACTAACTGCGTTCTCATTGATGTTAACAGCATTGGTTAGCTCAGTATGGAGCTCTGCTGCTGCTTATATTTTTCAGGGCAAAATCAGGATTTCCTTTCTTAAATCTTTACAAAGGATGTAACGTCCGATTAACCTCAGTCTGTTCATCTGAAAACACCCTGCATACACAGGCTTTTTGTTTTTCTTTAAGCAAATGAATTCTGTCTTGCAGTCTCGTTTGTTGCTTCAGTGTACCTGTGGCTCTAGGACCCACCGACGTGCCTTTTCTCCAGACAGATTATGAAATTGTTTTGGGAGAGAATGATCTTTTATGAACAGTATCAGGTGCTGGGGAATCACTGGAAAGGAGCAGAGCACAGGAAAGCAAGGATAGCAGGGAGCACAGAACTACAGCAACTCTGGGACAAACGGGAGGAGGCAATTAAAGGAGAAGGCAACCCAGATGTTAGGAGCAGAGGGGGGAAAGTCCACAAAACAAATTCCCCCAGAAGAATAGAAAAACAAAGGCTAGACATAAGACCTTCCTTTTGTTTCTCTGATGGTTAATTGTGTTTTGGTCAATGAGGCTTAAGAAAAGTGTGAGGTAATACTGTTTAATATGACACCAAAAAACCCAGAAAATGTGAACTGTTATTTGTTGTTTTGTGCAAAATATTTTCCAGTGTTGCTGGATAGGTTTACCTTTTTTTTAATTTTTTTTTTTAAGATTCAAGTTTGCTAAAAAATCTGTACAGAAATGAAGTTTAATCACCATTTTAATTGCATTATTCTGTCTTGTTCAGGTAACACTAAAATAAGGACAGTCTGTGAGAAGAGAAAGGTGGCCATTTTAGCACTTTTGTTGCTGTTAAGAAAAGCTTTTGGTCCTCTATTAGTATTTCCAATGTCTGTTTTATTTACATGTAGGATTTAACACCATTTCTTTGACACGTTAGGGATTCCCATCCAGATGCTTCTAAACAAACCTCAAATCATCTCTTCTCTCTGCTAGAAGCATATAGTAGCTGGGGTAATTCCAAAGGCCTTGTGGATGATCTACAACTCGCTCTTCAGTGGACTTCTGTCAAATGCTTTTATGAATGCATTTGTAACTAGCAGCAGCTGCTTGGTTTAAATTTATTTTGCAAATCATACAGAACTAGTTTAAGGAAAAATAAGACAGGAGAGAGAGAGAGGGAAGTCCAAGGGGAATATTGTTTAGGTCCCCATTGGCAATAATGATAAAAGTTAATGGGAAGAAACATGAAATTTCACTCAGGGATGAGCTGTCTTGTGAACATATCGCTGCCCTGTTTCTGATAGTTCCCATGCTGTATCAATTCCTTGTTTCTGGCTTTTTTCCTGCTGTTGAAAAGACAGTGCCAAGAGTTAGTAAAGTATAACTTCCTTTTGTTTTTACCATAATGCTTTCACTTTAAAATGAGAAATTTCTTCAAATCTTTCTTAGGTTTCTCATATTACCTATGTTAGAGATCCTTGCCCAGCAGCAGTTCCGGGCTGTTCACCTGAGCAAGGTTTTCCTCCCTCTCAAACACTGGACATTTTGTATTCCCTTTGTGTCTATATGAATAGTTGTTTAGATTATTTTTGTCAAAGCTGCCTCCCCTCCCCAATCAGATGGACCTCAGATGATAGATAATAAATCAAAACATTGTTTTGCCTTTTAAAAGTGAGGTGAGATGTGAGCAAATAGTAATTTCAAAAGGTACTATACAAAAGCCTTTTTTCTTATTTTTTAAGGGTGTTTATAGGGGCATGTAACTCTCACCTGTTACAGAAAATTATTTAAAAGACTATAGAAAACTAATTACAAGAGTATCTCCTTTTGTTAACAGTGCAAGATGTTCTCAGTTTGCCTTTATAATTATTTGATATAATGTATAAATAAGGGATTTTATCTCTTCCCTTCTCTCACTCTCTGTAGCCGCTGTGATGACTGGTTTTCGTTCCTGAGAAATAAGCTTCTCCTGTTCCTCTCTTGGCATGTTTTTCAGCAAATGCAGCCTTTCTGGAGGCAGGAGTTGTAGGCTGTAAGGATACTTTTCTTCAAGTTTTTCCTACCACAGAGATTGCTTTTCTTATTGTTACAGTACATTACATATTTTTCACTTTCAAAATCTATTCATATTTCATTATTTTTGTCTGCATTTCCTCCTGGTTTGTATACACTTTATGCATATTTCAGGGTGGTTTTCATATGATATGTGAAAATACCTCTACTTATTTCTGCACCTAACTGCAGTATGGCATATTGATTATTGTTTTGGGTGCTTTCAGTCCCTGTTACAGGGACTTATGTACAGGCAAGCTGAAGTTAATTTTATAAGTAAGATTTATGACAGAGCATATATGTTGGATTATTGTAATGGATTCTTAAGAGATTGGACAGATTTTCTTTTACTGGGAGTGATTAAATTTAATTCTGTGCCTGGCATTGTATGTTCACTGGAAGTTGTGGAGTCATTGACTGAAGCCTGCTCTGTGTATTGTTACATAGGACTCAGTCTGGAAGGTCACAGTTGTTCCTTTCAGTCTCAAATATCAGTCGGTGTCTTTGTCAGCCAAAACTGTAACGATCTTATTAAAAACTTTCCTTTTTTAAACTAAAAATTCTACAATAAAAAAATGGTCTCAAAAAAATTAAACCGTGAGGGGCATGTAGGATTTAGTCTTCAATATTCAAGTAGTATTTTGTATATCTAAGAGCTACTTCAGGTTGAGTTTAATCCTCTAGCAATCCCTATGCCAGGGATTGAAGCATGTGGCTGGATCCCAAGGGGTAATCCAGGACTCAGGTGACTTGCACAAGATTACACGTAACAGGTTTATGTACTGAGAAATAGTTATTGTGAGGTGTGCTACAAAATAAGTACAAAACTGATTATTTACTTTTGCTAGATTCTCTGGAATGTATGTAGAGTAAGTTACTTTGTACTGCTCACTGGTGTGTGGCTGGATTCAAATCCATGTGGCTGGATTATCAACATCCAGTAACATAAGGCAGTAGTAGGGCTTCACTCATTTAAAGTGTGTTCCCAGAGAGGAGTTAATGGTCTTGAACTTCTCTGATGTCAGTACTGCTTAGATTGACCTTCTGTGGGGCAGAGAGGAGAAAACTGGTTGCTACCTGAAGCAGATGCCACTACTCTTCACCTTCATTCACATAAAACCTCATTGTACAGAAAATAGTAATTTTAATGCAGAATACTCTATGTACATCCTTATCTCTGTTTAGCTGATAGGTGTACAAACAATATCACAAAGCTGAGTGCACTTTTTATTCATTCTACACCACAGGGTTCATACGTGCCAAATCGTTTCAATCCTTGGCAAGAAACAGAGGGCAGAGTCTCCTACCTAGATGTCACTGGAAAAAGACACATGCTGTTTTGCCCTTGACTTTAAAAAATTTGGCAAGTTTTAGGCAAACTTTTGAGACTCTCCATGTAAAGTACATGCCGAAAATTAACTAGTTGAGATTTTGGTTTTGATTTGTTGGTTGTTTGGTCTTTATAACCAA
Source organism: Coracopsis vasa (assembly GCA_026283785.1). Lineage (NCBI taxonomy): Eukaryota > Metazoa > Chordata > Aves > Psittaciformes > Psittacidae > Coracopsis > Coracopsis vasa. Next base: position 18,872 of record JANHGB010026948.1, on the reverse strand, counting down.
GAGCGGGGAGATCAGGTGTTCGTTCCTGTAGGAGACTATAGGAGTAACTTGCAGAGATTGTTGAGAAACTAGTAATAGCTCAAAGCCTATCAGGTAATAGAAGATTGAATGATACCCTTTTCATTTTGGATTACAGTAATTTTTGTAGTGTCAGACCCAACAGCATAGGCTGCCAAACCTATTTTCTCAGGTATTTATCACTTTTTATTTAAGGTATGTTCTTTGAAGTTGAATCATAAGGTCTTTGTTCTCCCATGACTCAGATTGTATGCTAGGATTCCAGCTATTTGTCAATGTTTTTAAACTTCTGATTGAGACATTTGTATCTTCATTTAGGTTTATTTTTCTGTGAATCATTTTTCCTCAGTTTGATTAAATATGCTTAACTGTGTTCATTAAAATGAGGAATTTTCTAGATGGTTCTCACCATGATAACAATAATGGATTAATATCTTTAAAGTCTTTAGATTATTTTTTTTCTAAACAATAGCTGAGGGGAAAAATATCAATCTATTTTACTTGTCATATTCAATGCTAGACAGGCACAAGAAAATCTTAGTTCACTTTGTTACTCTATTCTTATTATAGGTCATGTATTGACCAAATATTGTTTGGGGTTTTTTTGGTGAGATGAAATATCTTTCTGCTTAGAAAAATAATGAGCAAAAATTCAGCATGGTGATAGTCCTATGACTTTTCACATTGAGGTATGAATATTAAAAGTGCTAAGAATGTGCTCAGCAAAAAAAAGATGTCTGATATACAGAAACTGAAAGCCGCATGCATGCATCACACTGTTACTGTATGCAGTATAGTTTCTTATTCAGCCCAGCATATCAGCCTTTTAAATTTGTCATCTCTAGTACTCGTTTTGCTTATCTTTTCACTCGATATCCCAATATAAAGTTCTATTTGCTGAAATAGTCATTATTTAAAAATAAGTGCATCACTAAAATAATAGTAACTTTTTTATTCATGCGTGAAAAAGTAAACTCTGCAGTATTGAACTAAGAATTAAAAAAGTATGTCATCTGTGGATTGTCATAGAAAATATGTTGAAATACAATGAAGCTTGCAAGCAAAAGTCTGCTGCGTGTGTTTAGTTAATATTAGTGGGCAAAATTATATGGCACTTAATTCTTTGCTTGTAGTAATCAGCAGCCTTACTGAAAATGTTTGCAGATCAATAGGGCACCAAATTCACATGAAACTATGTCTACTGTGATGCAGTCATCACTGAAGTATGTCCTATCAAGTGTGACCAAACTGCTTCAAACATCTACCCCATTGGTGGACAAGCTGATACATTTTGCCTTCACTAAGAAAAATACTACCTTTAGTTTTGAAATAAAGAGAATGGCAGTTGTAAAATCACACAGAAATTTAAAACATTTTTTTGCTTTACTCACAAGTTAAAATAACATTTCAAATAATATTAACAAACATTTAATAAACAAGTGTTATCATTAGCACATACCATTTTCTATTCTCGTTATGCCTCCATTTAAAAGAAGCCTCGAACGTATTAGCTTGGTCCAACAGCGTGATGGTAGCAAGTAAGTACATTAAAAAACTATTAGTCAGCCTAGTACATTAAGTAATGATATCAGAAGGCAAGAGAGAGAAATCTTGTGTGTTTTTCAACCTCTGACAATTTGAAATCAATAAGAATTTGATAATGTTGAACTATACTCCCGGGTAATTTTCTAGCTGATTTTTCCCCAGCCATATTGCTGTACCCATACTTTCTTTGACTTCTTGGCTGAAAAGAGACACACATCGTAAGCGTACATTGGTACAATTAACAAAAAATAGCATGCTGAATGGGATGAATGTAATTAGAAACAAATTAACTTGTTTATAGCTCACACTGTCCAAACCCAAATATATTTTACTGTCTGTCTGGCAAAGCTAGATTCCTTAACGTTTCTCGGTGAAGCCTGCCTCATGTGAGGTATAAAATTAAGTGATGGCTTTTTTAAGCTAAGGAAGGTCAGTGGTAATATTAAGTAAATAGATGTCATTTTTCAGCTTTTGTGATACAAAATGCACCGATGCTTTGGGAAATCTGGATGAAACAAATGGAAGTTACAGAACTCTATAGCTTCATAGTTAAAGTAGGTAGTAACACATATAAAGAACCATGTGCAGATTCATATGTTAAGCTGTCTTTTTGATGGTTACGTACCTAGGTGTTTGCTCTTTATTATTAGGGGCATGTTTTGTCAGTGGAATCCTTTTTAAGTGCTTTACATGTCAGTAGTTCTTAATAATGCATGAGATTAAAAAAATACACCACATTGCCACTTTTTTAGAAGAAAGTGTTACACAAGACAGGGTGTGCACACTGTTATTTATGGTTATCTAACATTTACATAAAATGTTTCTAAAATATATATTCAACTTGAATGTATTCCTGACAGGGAAGGAGAAAATAATACCACTTTAAGTTCAAAAATAGGTATTTTTTATTATTATTTTTAGAGTAACTGTAATCTTTTCGGTCTCTGTGCTTTTCTGCTACTCAGGTTGTCATACAAAGTGACCTCAGCTAAGTGCAGTAGCACTTTCGAAAGAACTTGCCTAGAGAGTGAGAACAGAAGGATCTGAGGATATAAATTCCCCTGAAAAGGGAAAGATATTTTAACATTAGAAGTTTTTTACAAGAAGCAGTCTTGCTCCTTCTGATTGTTCATAATTAAAAATTACTTGCTATTCTCACTCTGATGTTCAACTGAAGAGCGGGACACATTTCAAATCATGAGTGTTGCTGACTAGAATGATAAAGTTTGATGATGAATCTATTTCATGCAAGGTAAGATTAAAAATAAAGGAGTTGTGGAGGATTAGTGTTCATTCCTTAATTATGTTCCTTCTTGTAGTCCAAGCCTTGGATGAAAGCAGACTTGTTACAATTTACGGAAACTTCTGGCTTGCTCAGCAGTATCCGTGCCAATCTTGATGAAATGCTGAAGCCATCAGTCTTTGGTTTAGACTGAAGGGAGATGTAAGATTAAACTTCAGCCTCTTGATTAACAAAATTAATTATGGAAATGAGAATGCAGTGAGCCCATTAAAGGAAACCTTTGCTCTCTATGGAAGTGAATGCACTCACTTTCTTTGTTGAAATAAAAAATGTTCCCATCTGTTTTGCTGATGTGAGGACAGCTGTAAAGCTCCCCAAACGGGGAGAGCAGTTACAGAGAACTCAAGTCATGGATCTGTAGGTTCGGTGCTCATCCTCACCGGTAATTCTGTGAACTTCTGCAAATCAGCCATTGGAAAATAGATTTGGATTATACAGCTTGTAAGATTGTAAGGTCACAGACCTACCTGAAAATTATGGCAATGGTATAGAACGCAGTCTACTTTATAAAGAACAGCTCTGTAAATCATGATTTTATTTTCTTTTTAATGTGCTCATTTGTTTGGAGTCACTAGTTGGCACACATGTTCTGCTAGTAGATGTAATGGAATTAGTTTTCTTCTTTCTTCATCAGCTGGCAGGAGGACACTAAGGTTTCTTAACACTTGAGAAGCACTGCCTAGTATTGTATTGTTAAATGAAAGCTTCCAGAAACAAAGAAAAGAAACAAAACAGTTACCTCTGGCACATACCCAGTAGTTCTCAGAAATCAGCCACGTCAGAATTAATCAGTCATAGGGTGAAGATAGTCACATAACATACACATTATTGTTCTTGTTCAGTGATAACACTGGTTTTGCTAGATGGGTGTCCTTTTCAAAGCTTTGCTTAGGTATTTCATTGGTCTAGAAAAGGATTTATTCTGCTAAGTTCTTGTGGTGAAACTCTGGGATAAAAATATATCTGAAAACTAGTCCTTGATTTGCTATGGAAACTTTTGCTAATCTTTTAAATGTTATATTACCACACCATTGAATAAATCTGTATTTGTTATATTAAGTATTTCACATAGTGAGGTACTTAATTTTAGTATCAGTTACTACAGAAGTGCAAAAATAATGTTTGTTTGAAATCTTACAGCACAAACATGTTCTGTCAGAACTGGCACTTCTAAATGTCCTGGTTTGCCCATAGCAGTTTTAAAATTATCTGTGGGTTCAGTTCAGGTTTATATTATTTGTGTGCTTTTTTGTCTTTAGCATACATTTGTGGACATGATACAGACTGTATTTTAGGAAAGGACCGTGTTCATAGCTACGTATATAAAATAGAGGAGTCATTGCTCATCCTTTTTATCATGTGGGAACTTGCTACTTGTATACTTCCCAAATTGTGTTGACCATTTACTTGTAAAGCAGCCTTTTTTTCAATGATTACTGATATCTAGTATCCGATTATGTAAAGCATATATAGTTACCAGAGAAGCATTCAATGACAATTGAAAGTCATAGTACCACGGTGTTTTCTGATTACCTCATGGATCAAAATGAAGAGATGACTATTAACTAGGGCATTTTCCTGTATTTTCTAATGAAACAATGCCAATTTGTCTAAGTAGTTATTTGAAAGTTTATTGGAACAGGGAATTTTTTCTCATCATCCTTTTTGATTCAAAAATGAGGCTTTCTGGCACATTGGGTATCCTTTTTCTTGCTATATGCTTTTTTATTTTTTTTACTCTCAGTTGTATTTTGATTGAAATACCAAATAGGCTGTAGTTACATGCAAAGATAACAAATTTGTTTTCTAGATGTTATAAGAAAGCAAGAGAGGAACAATTGTAATGTCTGAAAAATCAGGGTAAAACTTTCCTTTTTTACTAGGGTTTTACTGCAGCAACATTTGTTACTGCATATATTTTTCCTTTTTTTCTTCTAACACGTAAATTAATATTAGAAACTCTGGCCACCTTTGAAAAATTACTTTTTTCATCTATGTTTTCCTTGTTATTTGAGACACATGCTAATACCATCTGTTAATGAGTATGGCGATAAACTGCATCTTCTGCTCTTTCTATCATGATCTGCTTTGAAGATGCTTTCAAGAACTCATTCCTTGATAAATATTACCGGTCTCAGACCAATTTATTATGAAATTTTGATCAAGGTATTTAAAAAGAAAGAAAAATGTCTTGAATAAGGTAGATTCTATTTAAAATGTATTATTGTATACTCTGCATAAAACTTATATTTAGAAGAATTCTTTACAGCAAAAATGTAACTATTTAACTTGTACTCTGACTGAGGTCATTTCCCCCGACAGAGCTTACCCTAATGAACAGAATTATGGGCAAGATAATGTTTGTATTTTCTGGTAAGTCAGGACTCATATATGACTTGTTAGGTATGTTATTGGCACAGTGACATGTTGGCGCAGTTAATTTTCTATTTGCAGTTAGCACATAATAATTGGATGCAGTTTTTTACAGAGCTAGCCAAACTCACCTTGGTTACCGCATGCTGATTAAAACTGTTTCCGTGCAGGTGAATATTGTGTAAAGTGAACATGGCAAAGAAAGTACACATTGTTGTCTTTTGTAATCAAGAGTACCTATGCATGAACTTCAGACATGTTTACCCAAAAGCTCATCCAACCTAAGTTCAAGCAGATGTTGGCCTGCGTCTTGAATTTGTCTTATTCATCACAAAAGCAGTCCTGCAGTAAGTGCTGTTACCTCTCTTTCCACTCATTCACTGAATCCCAGAATGGCTGAGGTTGGAAGGGACATCTGCAGGTCATCTTGGTCCAGCCAAGTACATGTTAAGCTCATGCGGATTTAAAACTTGTAACCCACTACATGGAATCTGTGTTCTTGCTGAAAACAATGTATAATAAGAAACTCATTGTTTCTTGAAAGGCACTTGACACGCTCTGAGATCAAGCTCTTAACTACTGCGGTATTCAACAATTTTTTTCAAGTAGTTACTTTGAAAAGAACTATTGCAGAACAAATATGTCAAGCAAATAGGGTTCTTGCTGAGGCCACAGTTTGATGTTTCAGTCATTCATTGTCACTGTTGAATGTCACTTGATGCAAAGGCATTTCTTTTATTGTTCTTTATAAATAAGTTACAGTAACACATTTAAGTTAGTGCAGTGATGAAGTAATGCAACTGAATTTCTATTCAATGCTCTGGGACTATCAGAATTGGTAATTGTAAAATATGTTTCAGTTCAAGCAGTTCTTGAGAGTCTGTGCCCACTATTACAAAAGTTGTTTGGAGAGGGGTCAGATCCTCACATGCTCTGTTCTGGCATATGATCACTCAAGTCAATAAAGATACAGTGATGTATTGGTTAAGGATATAGTTCTCTACAATGGTAATTTCTGTAGCAATGAAACAAACAGCATGGAATTTCTGCTGCATGATCTGATGAGAAAATAACATGCAAATAAAAACCAAAGTTGACTACTTGAGTGAATAAAAAGCCTTGTTGTTGCCCAAGATTACAGTAATTGCATTGTTCTTAGCAAAATCTTCTATAAGTCAGCAGCAATACAAATGATTCTGAAACATCATTTCTCTTTTTATTTCATTTTAAATCACTGTACTAAATTGGTGACTAACAGACTTTTTTTTTAATTAAAAAAAAAAGGGTTCTTGGAGATTTCACCTCCTCTTTGGGGATGAAATTGTTTCCTTGACAGTTGGCAAAGGCAGGAGATTCACAACTCTCAGCAACTATTTTCCTGCTGGAAAAATCTAAGTGAAATGATGAGAACATCTGGCAAAGCTCTTAAATAAAACAGTACTTTGAAACAGAACGGATTCAGTGTATCCTAGGACATTGCATCAGTGACATTAGAACAATTAATATTCAAGACATGCTTAATTATAATTATACTTCACAGATGTTCTACAGGAAAAAGTGAAATGCTGTTTTCAGGTTGAGCTCTCATGCAGACAGACTAATGCAGTGGCACTTCATTTTCTTCCCATAAAAAATATTAACAACGACTTACAACTATGCTTGAGAATATTAGCGATAGCAAGCACGTAGCATTTGAAATTATGTAAACAGTAAATACAGTATTTTATCAGCTGCTGTATCAATTGCATAAGACTGAAAAATTTTTCACATGGTGGCATGTTTCTGGCATCTCTGTTCAGGTTTGTCTGATGTAAGGATGGTGGTAAACAAACCAAGGAACTCTATGGCTGAGGCAGGTATTCTGCCACATTTAGCAAAAGTCTGTTTATTGTTTCTTACAATCCTCTGTACCTCTGTACTTGTTACCAACTAAAATTGGGGCAGTCTGATGAGTGCTGCTGCTCCAGTGGGTGAATGATTCCCCAGTAATGTAGTCAGTGAAAAAAAAATGAGGTATTAGCATGCTATTAAAAATTAACTATACTTAATGGTGCCTAGAAGGTAAACCAAGGTTGAAAAAGAAACCCTGGGGACATTTCCTAGCCTTCAACACTTGAATTAGCAATTTTAGCAACACTTTTAACCGAAAGAAAAAAAAATGGTGTGTATTAAGTGGTTATGAGCTAGGTATAATTTAGCTAAGAATGCAGGATGTGTGTCAATTCAGATAGCAGTGAGAAGTCATGACAATTTACTGTTGAAAGCAAGTAGATCAAAACATGAGTAGTTACCTATATTATCAAAGACTGCTCAGGGCATAAGGTGTAAAAAGATTCCCTTAGCTCCTCATTGTCCTGAATAGAGTATATATGTGTGTGTGTGTTTAGAGGCAAGCAGTAGAAGGCAGATACAAAGACAGAGCAACAAAAAGCGTGGAGCACAACGTGAGCCACCAGAGACCACAGCATTAGGAAAAAAGCCTAATGCAAAGGTATGATAAGAACCTTGCTGAATAGACCATGTTGCTCTAAGCAAAGAAATTCTTGGTTTCATATCTCCTTGAGAAGTTACATTTTATGAAATAACAAAATTCTCAAATAACAGAATACTGAGCAATAGCCATTATCAGTTCCTCCTTCTAAGAAAAAGTCAGAGTCAGGATTTTTTGTTAGCTGCTGAGGTCAAAAGTACAGCTACCACTCTAGATGGAAAAACAACTGCATGATTTCATGAAGTCACTGGGGAATACTCTAAGTGAGTTGAAATGCAACCTTATCTGGAAATAAAAAGTGCTTTTACAAGAGATCTGCATTTGAGATTTGTTTAAGAAAAAAAAAAAAGAATCATTTGCTGTGACTCCATCAAGTTACCATCTTCCAGCCATGAGTGCAGTTAACACAATGCTAGCTCCATTTCATTCCTGTTCAACAACCTGTTAATTGTGAACAAATGGTTATAATAATTCATAGTTTATTGGAAAAATTTATGGGCATATCTCTTTCAAATCAAATCGTGAAATATATTCCTGAGTTCCAAGAAAAGGGGATAAATTATTGAAAACTTCTGCTTCCAGGCAACTTAAAAATATGTCCAGTACTACTAATTAAAATTACTCAGCTGAGCATCTGAATTTAATTAATCAAATGAGGTTGTGATGGATGTGATGTTCATGTTTTGTTTGATATTTCATATCAAATGAAACTTCACATTTATTTTCTCAACTTCTGAGAATAATTAGTGTTTGATATATGTATTTAATTAGATACCTTGAAAACCACTTTAAATAAACAGGGTGTGTTTTCCCTAAAACTGGATTGTTCACTGCATACAGTGCCTTAAATAAATCCTTTTGGTTTATAAAGCCAAAGATTTAGGAAGGAGATGCTTCTGCAAATCCACTCATTCTTTGTTTCGATCTAAAAGCTGCTTGCACTACTGTTTACTATAAGTGGTAACTATTTTCATAGTTGGTGCTTTGTGCTGCATTTGGCTTGGTTTGGGAATAAAATAAAATTTACATCAGTACTCAAACAATGATTTCTTACCAGCTTTTGTCTTCATAATTTTTGTACCGAAGCAAGCCCTAAGATTTATTGAGCAGCTGCATCTAATCCATCCCTGGTTGAACGGGGGAAGGACCAAGTGAGAATGGAGAGAACTATTTCTTCCTTTTAACTTTTATTTCTCTTACCTAGCAGTTATTAAACTATTTTTATGTAGGAAATGTTGTATTATATTGTTTAGTTCTGCTGACTCTAGTTTATAGAAAGGCAGTTAAAAACAGCAGGAATTTCCACATTCACCTCTCCTTGTGCAGTCTTTTGGTGCTTCTCTTTGAATGAAACAGCATGAATGAGGGTTTTGTGGCTTTTGGTATGTTTTTCAGATGTTTCTAACTTCTTTCTCTAATGAATTTTAAGGTCAGAGAACAAAAAATTTGTCATTTTCAGAACTGCTTGGTTTTGAGATGAGCTGTTATTTGTATTGCAGTTTTCCATAAACTATTGCGTGGGTTTCTCTCTTGTCAAGGAGATCTCTTCAGGTTACTGCTCAGAATGTCTTGGGAATCAATTTTATATGTGAATCCTGAAAAAGGCCATTATGAGGAGTGGGTATACGAGGATGTGTCAGAGCTTCTATTTCAGGTATTGCTGCCATCAAGTTGTGACATGTAAGACAATACTGTCTTAGACAGTAGGCTCAACCTAAGCCTGTGGTTGAGCACTTGGCAGGTGATTTTAGGCTGGAGTGTCTTAAATTTGATCCAAGAGCTTATCTGGCCTGCTCTTAAGTGATAAAAGGAAAGGTTAGTGAGTTTTTCTGTGTTCCTGAACATTAGGGTGAATAGCTCATCTATAGGTGAAATCAGGGCAGAAACTTCCAAAACTTAATATATTTTGATATGTGCCTTTTAATGCTTATTTCAGTACTATTTCAATAAAAACTTATTTGCAAAATAGGGAAATAAGATCCCAGACATGCCAAAATACACAAGTGAATTCCTTGTTAGCCACGTATGCTTGTTGACAACTTGTAAAATATAGTAGAGGCAGGGTACTATTTATACTGAAGTTTTCTCTGAACATAAAAGTAGTATTATATGAGTTCACAATAAAAGGGGAAACAAGTTCTGCATTGTGTTCTGTTGTGAGGTAATTGCGACCAGAGACATTTTAGCTCAAGGTTTCTATTATGCTTATTAGAAGCCATTTTATTACTTTGCAAGGTTGTAGCCTGTGTCTTTGAGATTCTGTTGCATAGCATTCTACACCTCCTCTTATTGGAGTATATGACAGGGACAGTAATTAGCACTAAACTCCAAGGCAATTTATTTTCATAAAATTAATAATAATGAAGATAATTTCATTTTTGAAAGCAGCTCTGTGAAAAGTCATCTCAGATCACTGCATGGAGGTCTTGATTATACAGTGAAAAGGAGCTATTCACAGGAGGGAGTATTAGCATAGCCACATTCCACTAAAAACACTCTTACTCTTGCCAAGTTTCTGTGCATAAAATCATACGCATGCTGTGTTGATGTTATTAGCTTCCATCGTTCAAGCTGCTGCAGTCCCCTCTGTAAAAATGTATACTAAAGAATCTTTATATGCTAGGGAATATGATCCCTAAACGCTTTAAAGTATGATACATTTGAAAGACTACAAAACAAAGTATGTCAAAATCCAGAAAAGACGACTGGGTGAATTATTTCTGTTTCCTAACTGTGAAAATTGAATTGACTGATGGTAGAAAGAAACACTTAACTGGTTTTATTATATTAACTTTTATTTCAGTTGCTTGTCCTTAAATTCTGTGGTTCCGTAATCAAAATCTTGAAGTTAAAGCAGCTTGAGACATTACAGAATCAGTGTATAAATTTAAGCCCTATTTGAAAAATGCTGCTTGTTTTCTTTCAAAACAAAGTAGTATGTGGCTCATAATGCCATTGCAACATGTAAGAATGAATTACTGTACTAAATTGGTGACTGACAGACCTTTTAGTTCATGAATTTGTGGTGCCTGAATGCCTTCCTGGACAGAACATACTGGTTCAGACATATTTTGTGAGTCTACTTAAAAGCCTGATCTCTGAATCAATCCGTTCATGAGGAAGTAGGGAAGAAGCTTGAGGCTTCTCCATTTAATATTCCTGTGCAGCTAAACTCTACCCACATCCTTACAATCCTCTGGCCATTCATATATTAAAAGACCAAATCTTGGGGTTTTTTTGAAATGTAAAAGAGGGAACTACATAGGAAAAACCAGCTACTTACTGGAACCAAAACTGTTGGGTTTGAGAATTGATTTTCTGAATACACAGTTACTTTCTGGCATGTGGTAAGTCTCTTCTCAGAGTCTTTGCTGTCTCAGTTCTCAGCCAGCTGAGCCAGAGTTTTACTGCACTGTGGTATTTCATACTGCATCACTTTACTTCACCCTCCTTCTGTTTCGCTTTCCTAAGTTTGGAAACCCATAATTGGTGGAGATGCTGACGGTCAAGGGACAGGATGTCAAGATCAAGTTACTGGGAATTTTTAGGTTTGCCTTTTGTTTAAGTATAGGGGAAGCTGTTCACAGAAAACGCAGCCAAAGGAGACCAAGGCTGCAAAATCAAACCCCAAGTTTAGAATTGTTAAAACTGAGGAAGTCTTTTTTTCCCTTTTAAAGGAATTGTGATATACTCTTCAACGCGAGACTTACCATCTTCAACCTTTGCTGGGAAAGAGTATCTGAGAGTGAAACAACCCAATGAATGTGCAAGTATTTTTATACATTAAAAAAAATGCTTTGATTGTCACAAAGGCTGCAGAATTGTCAATGCATGATGTAGTGGGAAATACTGAGTAGGAGAGGTTAGATTTCAGAACACAGACTGAGGCTGCTCAGATTTAATTTTATCCAATTCAGAGGTTTGGGAATAATGTTTAAAAACACTGAAACAAATATTAATGCTGGGTTCCTCTAGTTTTTGGCTTAGAATTTAAGAATTTAACACTGACTTCCAGTTTGAAGTAAATTAAATCAGTGATTTTAATGTTCCCTGTGCTGTAAATGTAAGTACTTTGAAAAATGATTCCTATTTTAGATTGGGCATCCTAATTTAAAGGAAACTTATTTCTTTCTCTGTCTTTTCTCCATCTAGAAAATGAAGATAACAGTATTGCCTCATGAGGCAGTGTCTGTTTGTTAAGTGTTTGGCTGCTGTAGTCAAGGGATTTAAAGTGCTGATCAAGAAATTAATTCTTTCATATTCCAGAAATTAGTTACACAGAGTGCAATGAATGCACACAGTGTAAATATCATCAATGGTATTGACATACTGATGAAAATGATAGGTCAGCTTGGAAGATTGTTGTTGGTCCTGAGCTTTTAATTAATAAATGTACAAGTTCTGGCACAGGATATTTCCAAATTCCAGAATAGTTATTTTACAGGCTTTTTTATTCTTTAATAATTTTTGAAATCCATAATCTTTACAAAGATTACTGAAAGACTGGACAGGAAAGTCATCATTAAAAAATCTTCAAGTGTTTGAAATAGTTCCAGTATGATAAAATGAACTTGTTGGTTGTTAAATGTGTAAACTCAATAATTTGATATCATCTTACAGAAAATGTTTCTATGTGGCTTATTTTTAAAACTATGAATTTTAAGAAATATATTTGTTATTTTGGTTTTTTTGACAAGAAAACATACTGAATGTGGTATAGTCTTTATAAGAAAACTGCATTTTGAGGAATAACAGATTATAAATGTGTTCTGATTTTTTCCCCACTGACATATTTGGAGAGAGTTTTCACCAGGTTGCTCGTGTTATGCTGAATCTGGATGAACCCAATAATGAGAATTAAACTAGCCCTCAAGATACGAAACAAGTGTGAGTCTAACAAAACAAGCAGAATAAAATGGCATTTTTCAATGTGCAAAAAATTACTCAGGTAAAGCTCTGCTGTAACACAGTTTCCTGTCAAATACAAATCAAACACAAGTTCTTGCTGTTTCTGTGTTTAATATGGCTGCTCACAATGATTACAGAATTACAAAAGGAAAACCATGCTGGAGAATCAAAAGGCTAGAGCAATTCTCTGTACATCAGCTCCCTCCAGCATTGCAGTGTCGTGGACCATTTGCTATCAGAAATGGAAAGAAACTGTGAAATATTGTTACTCTTAACTCTTCTTTCTTTCCTCTGCAGTATTGCCAGATGTCATTGGATCATTGTGTAGCACTTAGTGATAAGAGGAAGCCTAGAGCAACTCCAGACTATCACATATGCAGGTGGGATATAATGCCCTGCTACTGATGACAGTAGGTTGTGGGAAGATTGAAGCTGCAAGCAAAAAAAAAATATTACAAAGTCTATTCAGCTAAAGATGTTAGCAGAGGACTGTCTAGCTCCCACTGCTCACATTTTATTCATGCATCCATTTGACGTTTCACATGTTTATTATAAATTTAATGTGACTAAACTTTGTTATATTCTACTTGAGAATGCCTTCAGTATATGTGATTCGTTTTGATTACTTGGTACAAAAGTTTCCCATAATATAAACCCCGTTCTTCATTGTCCCAGATTCTCATTTATACAAATTTCTTGTATCATGAATTTTCTACAGATTCCTGACAAGGTCCCCTATGTCACTAAGCTTGTTAAGGTCTGTGCTGCTCCATGTGGTACATCTAAAATCAATTTCAGTCACATTTGACCACTGTGCAGATGGAACATTATTCATGCATTAGACTTTCTAAGTGGGGTAGAGCAGAACCTTACATTTATTCATTACAATTGTATCTGCATTTTTGTATTATATATGGTTCAGTTACCTTCTGAAGAAGACCAGAAGATGCCTCTTGAGGTAACACAGTGTGCATCAGAACTGATTTATACTGTAACATCTGTCAACTTTTCCCTAGGACCTAGTTGTACCAAGATATACATGTCATATTTTCTAATGACTTATCAAAAGGTAGAGCCTGCCTGTGGAAGGAAGTGTACCGTAGGAGTGAGTCTGATACTACTTTCTGCCATTTTTCCAAGGAATTGTGTTCAATGGGCATTTATGAGCTCGAGGATTTGTAACTTGCACTTTAATGTGCATTTTACCCATATGGTTAACTTTTCTCCTTAATGAATTTCTGAAAACGAAGCATAGAAATGCTGTTGCAGAATGTGTAAGTGTACTTGCAATGAACCACAAAAATTTTCAGGACCGTTTTCCTTTCCTATGAAGTTAGCTGAAATTTCAAAAATATCCTCAAACTGACATCCATCTTGCTTCCTCTCCCACCCTAGCAAACAGGAAAGCAGGCATAAGAGGTCTTAGAATAGCCAATGTATTTTATAGCACTGATTAGCACAATGACTTGAAAATAGTTCTTTTGCATCTCATGTGCATATTTTACCTACTTGTATCTCTCTGTCATTTTGTATAACTACTATTTAGTATGCCAGGTGAGTTACAGTTAGATACTCAGAGGAGTTACCAAAATTATGAAAGATGTAGAACCTTCAGTTCCTTTTTTCAGTTTTATATCCATTATCCATTTTTTCTATGGTTATTTTGTTTTCTTACTCTTAATTTAACCAGAATTTCCATCCTGACTTCAAACCCCTTTTGTACCAAACTCCAAATAATAAAGCACTCTTTACTATAAAATGTTCACATTAATCAAAGACAGGAAGCTGAAAAACAGGTCAGATCCATAACTGTTCCTTTACAAAGAAACTGCATCTTCACCATATCTTTTTTAGGAAAACCAGTCTTTAATACCATATGTGGGATTCATTGACATAGATAAGTCCTTGAACTACTTCAGGTCAGTCAGTTATAAGTGTGTAAATGAGCAGGCATTTTCCTTTTCCTTACAAAGAGGCTGAAATTATAATTTAGCATACACCAGAGCACTCTTAGTCTGTCCCAAAGAGTCCTATTTGTAAGTAGAGTTACAAACCATAAAATAGCATTTTATTATGATTTCTATTTGGAATTCAAATTACTTTGGTTAATATTAGTTAGACCAAATAATAAATTTCTAAGATTACATGCATTACATGCATAAATACAAAAGTAAAAAGTAAAATTCAAGTATAACTTCAGTTATATATACTATATTGTAGATAACTTCAGTTGTCTTTGCAGATTTTAATTCTGCACCAAGTTTTGTGTCTTTTTGTCATAGCTGGCTTTACTGCTTTTATATTAACTTGGTTTAACAGACTTATATGTTAGAGTGATTTAGGATGTTACATACTTTTTTATTTTTCTATTAAGATCTCTCTTGTAAGTGAAAATACACCGTGTAATTTGTAGGACATATGTTTGTGAGTTAACTACACAAAGTTGTATTTTAAAGATTGAACATAATGTTGCATTATAACATAGTAATGTGTTTATAACAGAATGTGAGGTGAAACTGCTGTTCACCTCAGCTATACTGGCTGTTCTGAGGACAGATCATCTTACTGCTTCCTGGCAGTTGACCATATTCTAAATAATCTAATATTCATCAGCTCATGGGAAGAAGTCTGATATGTATGAAATTTTCTTAATTAGTGGAGTTGTCTAGAATATGAAGGTCTGGCTTCAATCTCTTGCAAAACAGAGCAAATCTGAAAGAAGAAACTGAAAGTTCCCCTTGCAATAGAGAGCATCCAGGACTTGGCACAGTCACCTGAAACATGGCAGGATGAGTGATGAGAACTTGGATAAGTCTTTTTCTCAGGAATTCTCAGTTTGCACTGTGCAATTCAATATTGTGTGATGCTTAAAAGCCACCACAATATCAGTTAACCAACAGCACTGCAAGGAGGTTTATCAGTTTATATATGGTCCCATAGTCTCTGTGATGAAGTTTCCAAAAACACTTACGTAAGAAAATTTGAAGCAGACTTGATCAGATCAACCAAGCTTCTTCTCATCCATTCTTTAATGCTTATTCATTTTGGAAAATGTAGCAACATAGGGATATGATGAGATCTCTTATATAATTGTCTTGGTTTCACACAAAATGAAAACCTACATATTACAAGCAGAAAGGAAGATTTAAATCTTGTTCTTTCTAATATCTTCCATCTACGGTTTTATAAACAACTGACCTATACAGTCTAATAGTAGAACATTTGGTGGAAACTAGTTTGCAGGTTTTGGAATATTAGGAACTAGTATGCAGAGAGCCATAGGTTGCTCAAAGTCTGTGGGAAGTGCACCCATTAGTGGTTTTCTAGCTGTGTGTGGGTTTTGTTGTGTTTTGGGAGTGTTTTTTAATCTGTTTACTATCTCCATTTCTACAAGCATTCAGTTCTTGTCCCTTCTTTTGTGTTGCAATGCACAAAAAATTAACATTTAAGAAAAATAAACATTTTGGTTTTCTCTCTCGATATGCCCACAATAGGAATGAATAATGGTGACACATTGTCCTCAGAAGGTCAATAGGATCAGAATACTGCAGGAAACTGTATCAAAAAACACTGACTTACCATTAACTTTCTGTTCCAGCTGTATTGTAGTTAAATCTTTGGACCCAAGCTTCAAATATAACTCTTATTGTTTTGGTCAAGGAAAAGGATTTTTGTCTGTAAACATTCCAAAAAACTTATATGTGGCTGCCAAGCCAAGTATTCTGTCTGGCATTTGTGAGTTAATGAAAGAACTGCTGTAGCTTTGTAGCTGGATTTCAAAATACAGATTCTGGAAAAGTGTATTGCAAATGTAATGTTACCCAAGCCTCTCTTAATGAGAATTTACATAAAGAATGACCCAGTGGAATTGCAGCACTGTGTAGTGCTGCTATTTAGGAGAATGGAATCATGTCTCAAGCCTAGAGCAACTTAAAAGTGAGGATTTGAAGCTTTTGGTCTCAGGGGGCAAAGTAAGTGCTTTTCAGTTTCTCAAGCCATTCACTGTTGACTGAAGTAGCCTTCTATAGATAGCTGCTAATAGAAAGACTAAGATTATTCAAATATGCGTAATATACTGGAACAATGTAATGTGTTTTATTTTCACTGTGCTTTTCAGTCAGTGAAGATGTAATCACAAGGTAAATGCATTTTTACAGGACAATTATACATATAAAAAATAATAGAATATGAAAAGCAACATCTTACACCTGAAACATTCAGGGTTCCTAGGTCCTGGCTAACTCAAATACTAGGTAGGTCTGTTAACACTTACCTCCTGAGAGCTTCCTGTCCCTGATGTTAGTCATATTTAACCTGCCATATCTGTGGTCATATGTATAAACAGATGGAAAGATACACTAGAGTGAGAGAACATTCTCCCAGCTATCCAAGGTGCCCAGATGAAGAGATATATTAGCATGGAGCCCCTCTATAGTCATTAAAGATTGATGCATGCATCTGGAGAATGGTAGTGATTTTAGAGGAATCATATTCTGCAGGTCCTGTGTGTTATTGTTGGCAGTGCACAAAATCTGCAGTTTCTTTTAAATCCACAGTTGTATACTTGAAGTTTGATGCTTAACTTTAGGTTTAATATTATTTCCACTACTGCTCCTACTTATTGTCAGCATATGGAACAATTGTTGCATTAATTGTATTAGGAGAAAATATAAAAATGAAGGGTAGTAGAAGATGTAGAACAGTATCTCAAGAGTTGCTGCCTGGAATCTCAAAATGTAAGTTTCCATCTATGTGTTTATATAATGTAAAACATGAAATAGAAATATATGTGTACCAAAAATAAGCAAAAAGAAATATCATTGACAAAGTCATCTGGGAGACACAGAGAGAGAGTGAGAGATGGATATACACACACCAGACTTCCCAGTGTGGAATTACTTGCTCAGTTAGTGGATTTCAGTGGTGCTAACTGCACTGGTCCTGCAGTACATCACCATCATTCTTGCTGAGAAATTTCTCCCCAGGCACAGTGAGGGTCAATGTATGATATTGAGACATTTAATTTATACTTTCATAGGTTACTTTTAATTTTGTCTGGAAGTATAATCAGAATTTAAGTTAGTTTTTCTAATGTCATGAACTGTTTAGAGGTGGATTTATGAAAATTGAAAGCTTTTTAAAATACAAGACTTGAGCGAAAGGGAGATTTGTTACCTCAGAAAGCTTTGCAAGTCACGAGTAATTGACCACTACTCCTCTGAAATAGGTTTATGGGAAAATATACATCCTTCTCCTTATATAAATGAAAAAACTGAGATAGAAATGAAGTGATTTCCTCAGGGCCATAAGCTGCAATTGGAATCAAAATTATTACTGAGTAGTTTGTGATTCCAGCCCAATACCTGGCTGTAACAACACTTACAGGGTCTCCCACGCCTGTCTTGTCACTCCTAGAATTACTGGCCCTGGGAGCTATTTCTCTGTGAACGACGATCATAGTTTACAGCTTCAGCTTATTCAGAAACAAGTTTGGTGGATGAGTTCTCTTTCTTTAATCTGTCCAAAGTTTCACTTCTAAATATAATTTGTGATTGAATGATTTAGTTCAGATTGTTTCTAGTGAAAATGCAACTTCTGTAACTCATTCCATGACATATTTCCATTTCTGTTAGGAAGTATCAAGTGTTTTGTACTTGGGAGAAAAAATTCTTCATTTCAATGAATATTACTGCTTCATGCAATTGCATGCTGTAATACCTTTTATTTAGCTGACTTGTAAAGGTTGAAGGGAGGATCAGACTTTCATTACTTTCTGCTTCTGGTGAGGTTAAAAGTGATGCTTTTACCAAGGCAGAGGGAAAAAGGTTTTGATCCACAGAAATCAGGGGTCTACACCTGACGCCTTTCAATCTGTGTGAGTTCTGCTATCAGCTGGGATGTTAACAGGTTTTCCTGGGCTTCATTGGTTCCTCTGACCTGTCTAATCAACCCTTTACTGAGATGGTTAAGACATGCAAATTGTATCTGGGCCTCATTTCTTCCTCAAGGCTTTCACGCAGAGCCACTTGTGATGGTCAAGAGACCCTTTCTCTGTGTGTCCCAACAACTCAGCAGACAGAAGGACCTGATGGCGGCTGAGTGCCTGTTCTGGTGCACAGGGCGCTGTTGCTCGGGTGGAGGCCATGGGGCAGAGCAGGGGTCCTACTGCACGACAACAGGGGATGTTTCCTGCGATGCCTGCCCTGAGGCCGGAGATTCACTGCCCTGGCACCA
>JANHGB010026946.1:0-18108 GCA_026283785.1 Coracopsis vasa | reverse complement strand
GGGATGGGGGAGGAGGCCCCGTGCCGCTGAGGAGACGCCCCCGACGGGGCGGACCCGCGGCCGCAGCCGTCGCCGCTGTCTTCGTCGTAGTCCCCGCGCGGGGAACGGCTCCCGCCGCGCTTCAGAGAGCCCCGGGGCGCAGCGGGGACCACACCTGGAATGCGGCATCTCACCTCAGATCCGCGCTGCTCGTTTGGGACAGCGGGCGGCAGCGCTGTCCGTGCGTGACGTCCCTCGGGCCCCAGGGAGCCCGCCGAAGGGAATCGGGGAGCCCCGATGGTCCTTGCAACCGCCACCGGTTACGGTCCCAAAAACTTAGCCCCCATCCCTTGTCAGCCCACAGAACCGGGGAAGCCGCGATTTCACAGAGGGGGCAAGCCTGGGAGGAAGGCTCGTCCTCGGCCAGGAAAGGAAAAATGCCAGAAGCTCCATAATGGAGCCAACAGAAAGACGATTTTCAGGCGTGTTTTAACCTCAGATCACCATCAGAGCACAGCTTTGAACCCAGCACAGACAATCAGTTTCATAGAAGTTTTCACTGAGGTTTTTCATCCCTTAGAGCCCTACTTGTCACTTACTTCATCTTCATTTAAAAACAAAAGGCCAACAACACAAAAACATGAGGAATTAATTCCTGGAGGTTTATTCTCCCGCATCAGTTCTTGCCTTGCGAAGACTACTTCCAGAGAAGCCAGTGAAGACAAAAATCCAGTATTGCAGGTGCACAAGCAGCAAACCAAGGTTGACCAAAACCCTGCTTGCCCAGTGCTGCCTCCTCCATTTCACCCCACTGCCAAGATTTTGGACAGTTTATTTATATTATAAAAGCAGTAACCAAAGGTTGAGCACCTGCAAAACCTCTCTTTCAAGGAGGCAAGGCTGAGGACCAGGGCTCCAAAGAAGCTGAAATTATAATTACAATACCTCCAAAGCCAGTTTGAAGAGGACAAGTCTTCCAGGAACTGACGATACCACAGCTCTCTACACTGCCGTAGCTCATTTTTTATTCATGAGTAGCTGGACAACGTGTTTCTCTGTGTCTTTGCATCACATACAAACCTCACCTGCTGCCAAAATGTTAACGTAGTCCTGAGCTGTACATGTATATTGTTTTCAAAAGCATTTACTCATTTTGCAAGAGAATTTTCTTACTTAAGCTAGTCAACATTTTTACTGCCACCAGGAGGACGAGGAAGGGGCTTTGCTTTACAACATGAGGTACATCAGTAATTACCAGCCAAATGAGAAGCATGGCATGCCTCTGTTTATAGCAGTGCATCAGATCTTCACTATTCATATCTTTTACTGGTCTGTAGTTCGAAAGACACTAAGGTTTGCCCTCAGACCACCCATGCATAAACCTTCATGGCCAGATCCTCAGGTGGGATAAATCACAACTGAGAACCGTTTTTTCTGTGAGCTGACCCCCGCCCTGCATCAGATTCAGGACGGGAGCAGCACCATGTGGTATACTCATTTCTAGGGATTTACCATCTGTAGAAGCAGTGCTAAGTTTTGCCACCCAGAAATCAGGGCAACACAGGAAAACATCATCAGAAACAGTGCCTTGCTAGCATAGTAAAAAGGATTAGGTGGCAAAGAACAAGCAAAATGCCAAGCTGGACAAGCCTCTCCACTGGCCAAGGGGCAAGACTGCTGTAGCTAGACAAGCCTCTTATCACAATCTCATGTCAAACTGTTGTTTGCTCCTGATTTTCAGCCGGTATTTGACAGTCATTAACTGCTGTTTAGACTGCCAGGCTTATAATTTAAAAGCATTTCAGATAATATGTTAGTGACATTTTAATTTTCTAGGAAACACTGAAGTGATATTCATACAGTTCATAGCTATTTAAAAATAGCCACAATGCTCTAGGTTTCATCTTAGCTGCCTTTTTTTCCTTGCAGGAAACCAGCTCTTATTCCAAGACATTTGATTTGTTCTCCATCCTGGCTGTGGCACAGGAAAAGTGTCCCTACCTCACCTCTCAGGACATTATTGAGTACTGATAAACTAAATACAGTTATATAAGGGTTATTGTCTTATCCCCAAATGCAGAGTATTGCAACTTCGTGCACTGTCTACTGGATCCTACTTGGTGGGGGCTCAGTCTTCTACAACTCTACTAATGAGAGCAAAACCAGGAGGAATCTGCAGCAAGCAATTTCCTCCTGCCTTTTGCCTTATCAGTGCGCCCAGTGGGCTCTTAAAGAGAGGACAGAAATTTTAGTAAAGTGCTGCAGCATTCCTGATAGCCTTGATGAATAATCAGAGAGAAGCTGGATGATCTCTGATGGGATCTCTTCCTATCTCCCACCAAAGAGTACCTCTTTTATCACTTTGAGTAAATTCACTGCAAAAATCACAAGGTGTGGGTCACAAACTATTCAGAAATCTAAACCATCTCAGGCTCATGCCATTTGCCCCTATATCCAGCCAATATTTTATGTTAGTTTCACATTTTTCTTCTTGCATCCCATTAATACATTTCTGCCCCTTACATTCATGCATTTTCACCTATGCAAACAGTATTACCTCTTAATCATGACTCAGATAAGGTCTAAATTTTGTTCTTTATATCTTTTCCTTATGAGTCATTCCTGTAGAGCGTTAGTAATACTGTTATTATCCAAACTCCCCCCAGTTTTCCCAACATCTTTCTCATAACAGTTTGCCCAGAAGTGTAATCATACTAAAGCCATAATAAGCAACTATCTCTAAAATGCTTTTGCATATAGTGTCTGAAGCTGAAATGACATCTTTGCCTAGTGTAACTTGCCACTTCATATCTAATTTACTGTCAGCTATTCCACATATTTTATATATATTTTTTATTATTATTTTGGTTATTTATTAAACCAGACATCTTTTGAGTTAGTGCATTTCAGGTTATTTCACTTACATATGCAAAAGCTCATTTTCCCAAATTTATTTATTTTCTCTCCTATGTATATAGTTCCTTCATCTAATTTCTGTGTTCTGACTGGCTGCTAATTCTGCATTGTCAATTCATTTTGTTATCATGCTGTTTATGCTATCATCGACAGGATACACTTGAACAATAAATGAGTCTATCCTTCAGATTATTTCAGGAACCAAAAACTGCCAACCAAATCCATTCCCTGTATCATTATCCTTTACTGAAGTGTAAGGGCATAATACTTATTGCATCTCCATATTCAATAGGGCCACCATCTGAGAAAAGATTCAATTTCATACTTTAAATTTAAGGGTAAACAGTCCCACTAAAGCTATGTCTTCATTGCATTAATGGAATAGAAGCCCCACTGTAATACAACAAAGTGTTTAATTAGTTAGGCATATAAGCATTTCCATTCTCCTTTGAAAAGTCCTTTCAAAAGAGGCAGAGAAGATGGCACCTTTAAGGAATACCCTCTTGAAATTTATTAATTTGTGAGTTTTTTTTCCCCACAAACCCTTTGAAACTGAAGAGTTACCTCCTATTCAGAAACTAAATGCATATTAAAAGCAGAAGCAACATGGGATGAGCTAAGCAGCTTTGCATTGTAGATATATCTGGATATGTACCATGAATTCAACTACAATTTTAACACAAAATGGCTGTGTTCAATAAACACAACAGCAGCCTGTGTAGGACTGCAGAAAGCAATAACCAGAGCCTCAGAGGACAGCAGCAAAATCTGTACCAAAAGCCAGTGGGGAGCGGGAAGTTAAACACTAAGTGCAGGTGGGCCACCCTTTGGCCAGTCGAGGTATACCAGAGATTGTGCCCCTCAGTCACTGCTGAAATCTTCATGCTTCAGAGTGGAGGAAGATGTTAACAAACAAACCGATATTTGCATGAATAAAACAAGCAAGTGATAAAAAAGTCATTGCCTGTACTAGTTCACATCCCAGCCTCTTGTATGGTCTCAGCACTGATTTGTCTTTTGCCACCCCCACAAAACACAGGAGCTACTGGCAGCTGTGCATTTAGGAAAATCTGCTCACTTCATTTACAGCCTGAAATTAGATCCAAAGCCATAAAAATCCATGAGAAAAACACGTGAATATTTGTTTCAGTCAGAAAAGGCTTAGAGAAAGCATGACATTTCAGCTTGGCATTTCATTTTGGAGCACTTCATCACCAGCCCTTGGCCCTGGTAACAGTTCTTCCAAAGGCCCCTGACCTGGCAGCACACTCTCCCATTTGCAAATGCTGTGTCACTACTCCTCTATCTCTCTCACTGCCCCGTAGTGATCCCATGGAGCCAGATCCCAGATGATAAAACCTCACTGCCCATCTGCAAGCAGAGGAATGGTGCCTGGCCCAGGAGATCAATGTATATCTCTTCACATGCCAGTCTGGATTAGACTGATCAGCAAAGGCATCCAGATCAGTCACAGAAGTCCACATTTGTGAGCACCAATAGCAGCAGGAGATACAGATGGCATTACTTGCAGACCACCCACTACTTAGCAAACATTGAGGTGTTTCTCTGCATCACAGCAGAGGAGAGCAATAAATGGAACAAATGGAATGGCTTTGCAGAGATTTATGGATATTTTCTAATGCAGAAAGTGGAGCATGAGAGAAAGTGCAAAGGCTAATTTGATTACATTGTTAGCCTGTATAAATTTAATAATGGACTCACTTCAACATTTCTCATCATAAGCTATTTGCATGCATCTACTAACTGCAACAGCTCAGCACCTCAAGCTCTTGAATCAGTCTTCCCAACCCACCCCTGTGAGGAAGAAGAGCGTTACTACTCCAGCACAGATAGACAGACACAAAGATGTTAAAGATCCAGATAAAAACTACCAAATTTATTATGGCTTCTCTAGATCAGGGGAAATGTTCTTAAAATACTAATGAAGTTATCTCATTCTTGTATCAGAAAAAGAATCAGCAGATGTTAAGAGGAACTGGCTTATTTGCTGAAGACATTCAGTCATGAGCTTTAGCTGCATAAGCTTGGGCAAGTGACTTGGGTACATTTGCAAGTACCAGAATGCTTATAGAAACCTAGTCCTTGAGTAACTTGCTCGAGGTCACACAGAAGGTGTGTGGCAGACATGAATCAAGCTCAAAAGCTATTAGAGCATCCATTTATTTTTTATTCTCCCTTTTCTTTTTCCAGCATGTCATTTTGGATCAGGATCTAAGCTAGCAAATGTGGACATTACTGTAGTTCAAGGGTTCACACTCAGCATTACACTCATAAAATGCACATTCTTGCAAGGTATATACACAATGTATATAATGATGAAAATCACTATATTACTGCATCATTTAATAATGAAGTACATTATTCTCCTGTATACAGTACTGTCCAGGACTCAGTTCCTTTCTGAACTATGTTTCGTAAGATAAATACCACCTTCTTTAATTCCTGAGGGCAGTCTGGATGGCTACCCTGAATTTCTTTGATCATAGGCAGACTAGTTTCATTAACTCAAGCTACTGCCCTGTATTCCACACTGGAATAGTGGAATACAGTAGCTGTACGTCTATTCATATTAATTTGTTTGATCCTGACTTCTCTATTTTAACCTATCCCTAATGATAATAATTTATTCCTAAATAAATCACATCATTGTCAGTCACTTCATATCTCAAATACTTGCAAATGCTTAGCAATTTCAGTTGCCAACACATTCATTTATGTTCTTGTGAGATGGCATCTGGATCACAGCTATAACATTTGAGTTCTTTCCATCAGCTAATTGCAGCTGGTTTTGAAATGCAGGAGCTTATTTATTTGTTTCCTTTCTTTGCAGTGTTCAAGTTGTGCCTTTAGGTAGGCCTTGAGTTTCAAACACAGAAATACTTAGCTTGCAAAACTTCAGTGTCTACCCAGAGAAGTGCTTCAGAAAGTTTAAGGGTTTTTTTTTGGCATGTGCTTTGTTAAGTAATTTTTAAACAGAGTGACAAGGTAGGATCAGGGCCAGCTTTCTGGGGCAGACTGCCTCGTGACAAATTCCGGCACAAATATTGCTCAGGGGCATACAATCCATGTGTTTCCCACCGTCATTCTTAGCTTTCAATGTGTCTTCCCCTATCCCATCCAAGAGTTACAAACAAAATACTACTCAAAAGAGCTTAATTGTGCTAGATTTTGAAAAATGAAAGAAAAGGCAAAAAAACCAACAGCTACCCTTTATACAGAAACTTCCTAAATTGAGGGACTAGCTAGCATAAGAAGGCAAGCCTTCCAGGCAGACTTCTGCTCATTGTTAGGAAAACCTGTTCCTTCCATATGAGAATTGCTGGAGCAATTAGGTGATATTGCAATCAAGCTACAAGACTCAGATGCATTGATATAAGTTTTGCTTCTGACACAGATACCCTGAGTAATCCTAGGGAAGCTATTTCTCAGTTGAGAATATCCCTTTACTCAATGCTCAATGACAGGGTCCCAAATGAGGTGCAAGTAAAATCCTGTTAAGAAAGACATGCTTTAAAGGATCAACATTGCACATGAGGTGAGGGGATCACCATCCAGCCTGGCTCTCGCACCATGACTATCACAGTAGCATTTTTGCATTACTGTTCATTTGCAGTGAGGTTTAACAACCTAAGCAACATTCTGGGAACCAGACAAGCCAAATCCAGTGATTGCAAACACTGATGTGCCTTACTTCACCTCCCTGTTCTTCCAAGTCCAACCCCTTTCCTTGCCAGACACCCTTTGCTTTCTCTTTCTAGCAGGACTGCTTTTTAACATAGCCATTGGCCATGTCTACTTGTCACCCATTTCCCCATAGAAGCCTTTCTTATTACTTTTGATGTCCCTTGCCAGATCCAGTTCTAGCTGGACATTTTCTGATATCATCATTGCGTGCTCAGACAGTGTGTTTGTATTCCTCACAGATTTCATTGAAGTATTACCAGTGTACTGGACAGTACTGCGGTATAAACACACCATGCATCATGGCATGGCTTTAAATGAGAACTGACAGCTCGTTATCCATTATTTCTCCTTTTTATAGCTTCTCCTCTTTGCTCTCTAAACTTCATTCCCCTTTCTGTCTCTTGTAAGATCTTCTGGGCTGTGGCACCTTTGCTTAATCTCCACTCAATTCACCCTCTGCCTTCCCGTGTGTGCACTCCCAAGCACTTCTGTCTGCCTCTGTTTTCTGCTTTTAATTCTGCCCCCAGCTAAACAGAAAAGTAGGTGATTACAATTTCATTCAATCAGGAGGTGAAGGAGATGGGGGCATATGCACAGCAAGTTGAGAGAGGAGTGGCAATCAGATTACAGCTATAGCCTAGAGCAGAATACTTCCTAATGTGAATTTATAATGGTTCTCTGGTCTAGGGCACATAATAAACATTTTACCCAGAGTGCAATGGTCACCCAAAGACATTTACTTCAGGAAATACTGAGCCTGGTATAAACATTTAAACTTTAATAAAACCATTACAGATGCACTGATTGCATAGCTCCTGTAGACAGTGAAGCTACATAGGGAAGTGAATAATAAAAATAAGCAAGGTGAGCAGAAGTCATTACCAGGACATTTACATAAAGATTTACTGAAAACATGGCTTTTGGTGGATGCATTATTGATGTCCAAGAGCTAGCCACCAAATAATGACCGTCTCAAAACATATTCCATCTTAGACACAAATTGTGCTCTGCACATGTATTTAAAGAAGTTATATCAAAAATTAATATTTTCACTCCAATTTCATATTCACAATGTCCAGACCCCTTATAAGCTCAACAGAAAAGTAGAACATAAACATCATATTTCTGTGGGAACCCATATTGTTCCTGCTCATGCTCAGAACAACTTCAACGCTAACAAGCAAATTGTGTTTAACTTGTCATATTTCAAATAACAAACGTAACTCTGCCTGCAAAATAAAAAATGCTGAAAAAGCATTTACAGGGAAGAGAAGAGTCCAGTCAGGAGGCAGTGCAAATCTCCCTCTCTGTCTTGTTAACCTAACTAGCTGATGAGTCATCTTTCTGGACCACCTCAGAGAGAATTATTCCAAACAAACATTTCAACACTAAATAAGCTTTCTCTGTATTCTGAGGTAAGCATCAAATCCACAATCCCACCTTTCTGGACAAGTCCCCTAACCAAAAGGCAACTATACAGAAAATATGAGTACCTCAGAGCTACAAATAAGTATCCAGGAGAGAGACAGTGATTTGCTCAAGCATTATCCCCTGGCCAGCGCAACCATCTATGCCCAGGATGAGTATCTACCAAAATGTTGTACAAAGGGGCTGATCGTTACACAGGATAGCAGTTGAGACTTTTGTTCTTGGCTGTTTTGTTGCTGGTGGATGTTATGAATTCCTTTCCTCCACACCAAGCTCTCCCTATTTTGTTTATAGTGAACTCTGTCCCATTAATTCTCTTCATAACCACCACCCCAGGAACTGGACACCTACATATTAGATATCTTGGTTTGGGTCTGAGTTAACCCGAATCTGGAAGGTGGGAACACATCCACATCATGTTTGCATCCATGGAGAAGGGGCTGCTGCAGGTATGCGCACACCACCAGGAGAACAGAGCAGACTGAGATTATTTTCAGATTAATAGCTGCTTTCTCAGTGTTTGAATGTCATTCCCCTCACAAACACTGGAGGCAGAAAAACATACTGAATAGAAAGAGTTGACAGGAGAACTATACCAGCCGTCAGATCTCACTTGGGCACTGCTGAACGTGGGAGAAAAGGCCCCTACTTCCTAGGCCATGCTTATAAAGCAATACAGCTCCCTTTACTCTGAAGTTGACCTTTTTCTTAGAACTGATCCAAGACCTTACATAAACCTCTAAAAACAAAAGACTTCAACACCTCCCAGTAAAAATACAACGACAACTTCTGTAATTTTTTTCTCTATCCTTATCTGAATCAGCCCTCAGTGCTCTTATGGAAGGAAAGCTAATGGTGACAAGCACAGAATAAATCTAGACACTCAGACAAAGCAACTATCTTTACACTAGAAGCAGTAGGAGACTCATGAGGTCACTTAAACATGGTAATATGCTGTAACATACTACACTGAATGCAATTACTTAGGTTTTGCCTAGATCTGTTCTTTGTCCTGAAACCAAAGAAAGCCAGATTTTCTGTAGCAGTGACACTGATTTGCTCTGTTCTTAATATATCTGTAGCTATACAAAGATAGCTTGATAATCCATCTTCAAACTGCAGGTCGTAATTACCTTTTACCTTCTCCATTGAGACCAAAGGTTTGTCTCCATATATATACTTAGCTCCTTACACAACAGTCCCTGCTTTGACTGGACTCTGTTCTCTCCTGATACTCATAAACACCTGGGTTATACCTGGGTTCCACAAGATCAACCTTAGCTTAACTGTATTTGGCTAACAACTCCATCAAGTTTTATTCACAAAAAAGTCATCTTCCATTCTATGCAGAAGTCCGTTGTTCTGTGATCACTGTCCCCACTTCCTGACTCCCCACATCCTGACTAATGTCCCCTTCCTGGCATTAAAAGAAAAACATGTTTGCTGACACACAGAACAGGGATGGACTCTAAGTGGAGGCTTCAAAGCCGTTTAGAAAACACTGTCCTTGAATTGACTCAAGTAGTTCCAGAAATTGAGTCCTAGGAGAAGGTCTGAGCCTCCCTATTCAGCTCTTGGTTTTCAACACATACCTCCTTTCAGAAGAGAGTTTTATCACTCCCTCCCCAGCTCCATGCAAGCTCTAGGGTAAGGGCAACATGCAACAGAACAGATGCTGTGGCAGGAGAATGTTTACACGAAGCTGCTGACAGCAGATGCCAGCTTGTAAAATTAGCCAATAAAAATACCAGCATCACTGTTTACGACTACTCTGAGCAAGATGGGCTGCCAGCAAACTGAAAATCACATTGTACTGACACACCAGGTTAAAGACACAGCATTTGGCAAAGCATCGTCATTTTTACACTACCAGAAGCGAGATTCTCATTCAGGTAGAAGAGAATCAACCAAGAGCTGCCCAACAGTCTTAGTCCTCAGTTTTGCATTTCAAAAGAATCCTATTTAATGTTAAAACATAAAAGAACCAGAAATGCTGTAACTAAGAAACTACATGCATCACTAGCTACTGACAGGTTTTCTTTATCCTGCTGTGGTCAAACAAGAAATTGAGCAACACGTATACAGCAAGTATGCTATAGAACAGGAAGCTGTTACTTGAACTTAAACCCTCTCCAGTACTTTTTATAACTACAAATGTAATGAAAAAGTCCTGATTTTGCACCAAATTTTTGCCTACATTTTGTCCATGTATATCGGGGGATGCTCAGACTGATCCTTTCAGAAGGTTTAAATAGTACTAATTTTTTCCCCAGTTAATTATCATTAATCCTTCTGAACCATTTAAAACACTATTAAAGCCATCACCTAGAAATACAGAATATAGAAATAAAGAAATATAAAATCCTCAAGAAAATTATTAAAATTATGTTTTTAAGCTTAACACTGCGTACAGTCAGGACAATTTTCTTCCATAATGTTAGATAAAGCCGGGTTTTCAAATCTTTCTACCCCTATCCATTAATTTCCCTGCATTGGAAAATAGCAACCTTCTTTAAAATCTCAATTAATACCTTCTATAATACTCTCAACTAGGAAACTAGAATTATTAAGAAAAATATTAAAGGAACCAAGATATTTCAGAGGCTAACTTTGAGACCAAATTTAGTCAGTTATTACTTTTATGTTAAAAAAACACATAAATTCAGTCCTCTGAAAAAAAATCATTTTATAAATGGTTAATGAGCTATCAAAAGCTTCTGTAAGCCTCTTGCAGGCATAAGCAAGAAGTTACGGTAAAACAGAAGTATTAGAGAGATTATAAGACATGATTAAAAGTAGCCTCTTTTCCTCTATAATCAAAGACTGATACCAGTTAATAACATAGCGCACTTTTGGAACATATCCATGAAACCACAACAGTAAATGAGCCATATGCCTACAATGTCTTTTCCACAAGAAATACTGAACAGCTTCAGTATTCTGTGTGCTGAACTAACAAAAGATAAATAAAACAAAAAGAATAAAATCAAAGAGTTGAAATCCTGTTTCTACTGAATTGAATAAAACAGAATTCAAAGACTCCAAATTAAACTAACACTTTCTCCAATATGTTGAAAAAAGCTAATAAACATGACCTACCATAACATTTAATACAGAAATAGCACCAAACCACCTTCTATTTTACAACTCTCTTATAAGGAACAAACAAGAACCTCAGCTATGCACCACAGGAGAAGGAGAAAGGGAAAGGGAAAGGGAAAGGGAAAGGGAAAGGGAAAGGGAAAGGGAAAGGGAAAGGGAAAGGGAAAGGGAAAGGGAAGTGTCTGAGACCTTCTCCCAGCTGTGGCCAAGCAGCAATTAGACACAATTGCTATAAAGTCTGCATTTGGAGGGGTTTTCTAATATCTGAGAAGGAGTTTAGCTGGGTGGTAAAGGAGGGATAAATTGTAGCATATTCTGGGATGATAGGGAGATTTTTTCTTCAACTGAAGATTTGTGGTAAGAGAAATTTGTTTGCTTTATTAAAAATAAAGGCCTAAGGAGTGATAAATGAGGGGTGTGAAAGTCTACAGAGATGATTATGAGCTATGGATGGCATCGTATTTTGGTTTTAGGCAGTATGGAGACCTTTACAAGATGTCTCAGGGGGCAGTCATGTTGCTAAGCCCTTTGTTTTTTTTCTTGTCAAGTAAATAATTGTGCCTCTTCAGTAAGCAGCTCTTGTTCATGAGTATTTTGGGGCTTCCCAGTTGTGTAGGTGAACTCTGTTCCTCTCTACTAGAGAATGTTAAAAGTAATATGTGGAGAATAAGGAAGTCTCAGTTTTGATAGCTGAAAAAAATCTGTGGTTTTTGTAGTAAGTAGAGGTTTTTCTTTTCCCTGTTTATTTCTGAGAAGTAGTATTGTAGCTTTTTTTCGTGAGCCATGTTTTACACTATATGCATATTTTGCATAAGTGGTAGCTTTCTTTCCCTGGAACAGTGGAGGGCAGTGAGGGTGGTTACTAGGGCTTCCTGTGATAATTGCTGTTTCCAAAAAGTAGTTAAAATTGGTTGAAGCTTTAAGTCTTCTTTAGGCAAAGCAAAACCTGGTTGTTAATTAAGCTTTGCCTGCTAGGTACAGGAGAAAGCTATATGCCTGTTCAGTGCAGGCTACTTCTATGCACAGCTGCTAATATACTGATCAAGTTTTGTTTCTCTGCTTAAGCATATGCTCAACTTCATGCTGTAGGTAATCTTGCTAACATGTTTGAGGCTGTCTCAGGTGCATAAAACTAAGCATATGCAAGAAACTACAGAAAATAGACCTGGCTCTATAGTGAGCACCGAAACAATGTGGTCTGTCAGTAACACTTCATGTGATTAATATACATGATGCATATTTTCACTCTTATAAGTTTATGGAGCAGTAAGAAACTTTCACATATTTCTGAAGAGTTATTGCCTCCTTAGCTGTTGAGTTTTGAGTTGAAATTAAGGCTTTCCAAACAAACTTCTCCGAGGTTTGCAGAAGACAAGTATGTACCTGAAGGATTTAAACAGACACTGTATGTGAGATATGCAAGATAAATTATAAGTGATTCTTGGTACCTTTAGATGTGAAATCTGGAGAAATCTTCACTGGAAGTACTTGTTCACGCTGCAAAATCCAACTCCCTCACAGGTTTAACTTGCGGTAACTAAAGTCACGCCTAGTTTTTTATTTGTCAATTTCACTTTACTTGCTGGTATTTTTTCCATAGAAATAGTTCCAAAAGAACTAGTCAGACACTAATTTATAGAAGGTACTTTAGTGAAAAAATAATTGACTGATTAATGTTCCTTTAACATAGAGCTGTAATGGCTGGTTGATTTTTATAGTCTCACCACTTTGTACTGGTCCTAGGGACTACAGCTTTTTCTTCCTCACACAAGTGTGCATCTGATAATACAAATGTGGTCTGTCAGCAGGCAATTAAGTAAAAAATAATATTTGAATTCCTGTAGCATGTTAAGGTACATAGCATGTGTGTCTATTTAATGAAACTAAGAAATAACAATTTGGGTGTTATTACATGTCAGAGATGGCCCAGGCTCTGGAAAAGACCTCATGAATGTGAAGTCTGAGTCCTTTAGCAAATTAGCATCTAGTTCAATTTCTTCTGTTTGGACCTGAGCATATAAAAGGCACGAGAAAGGAGTATGATTTCCATCTCAGACACCCAGTAATAAAAAAATTCATCAGGTGATACTTGCCAAGTTTGCTTGACATGTCTACTTTGCATATGTGCATGGGAAATAACTTGTCTCAACTGAAGTCCTGCTTTACAGTTTAATAGAACAGTTTGACTCTATTTCATCTGCTCATGTTACATTTAACTGTCCTTCAAGGGACCAAAGTTGCATGGGGCAACTCAGGGGAGAGCAGGTAGTTAAGCAGTAGTATGATTGCAGTCGGTGTATGTTTCTACGTATGACAGGTGTTTTCACTGCTTTGTGGGAGTGGGACGAATATTTTGGTGGTATTGGGTTCCTTGCTTTGTGGCCAGAAGTTATGGTGTCTGTGATGTACAGGGTTCTTCATGAAAGAACTAGTTGCAAATATTTCCTCCTGTCAAGCTTCTGATTTTCTCTTGCATCTATAGCACTTTGCAGTCTGGCTTCAGGGCAAAATACTCAGTAACTTTCATCTCAGATGGCGAGAATGTTCATAGGTTTTCCTCAAGCTATATTCCAATTTGAGGGGAATTGCAGAGCTAGTGATAACTGTACAACATACTTCTCAGTGAAAAGAGATTGGCCTTGGCTTAGGTTTGCCTGAGGTAAATGTTAGCTTGGCAATTCATTGGACTGACCCTCTTGCTCTAATTGGTCAGTGGTTGACCCAAACACCTGTGTGATTTCCCAGAATAAAGGCTGACTGAAGTTTCTTGCAGTGAAATATTTGATTGAAGAAGTCAAGATGTCTAAATGTGCTTGTTCTTGTCTATAGGGAATTCTGGTTATGGTGAGTTAAAAGGCATTCTGAACCTCACTTGCAACAGCAAGCCTGGACCATGTGTTCTGTGGTTAGCAGTTCAGGGGCACCCAGAGTGTGTAGGAACTAGATTCACAACTAAAGGCCTGTTACTTGCTGTACCTAACAAGCTGTTTTGGAGATGGGAGGTCCATTGGGTTTGTGTACAAGGTTTTGTTAGCAGGGAGGCTACAGGAGTGGCTTCTGTGAGAACCTGCTAGAAGTTTCCCCCCTGTCCAATAGAGCCAATGCCAGGTGGCTCCAAGATGGACCTACCACTGGCCAAGGCTGAGCCCACCAGCGACAGTGGTAGTACCTCTGGAATAACACATTTAAGAAGGGGAGTTCCTGAAGAACTGCACCCTATGGAAGGCACCCACGCTGGAGCAGTTTGTGAAGAACTGCAGTCCACAGGCAGGACTCATGTTGAAGAAGTTCATGAAGGACTGTCTCCTGTGGGAGGGATCCCACACTGGAGAAGACAGTGGCAGAGACGTGTGATGGACTGACCTCAACCCTCATTCTCCATCCCTCTGCCCTGCTATGGGGGAAAAATTAGAGAAAATAGGAAGTGAAGTTAAGCCTGGGAAGAAGGAAGGGGTAGGGCAAAGATGTTCTTTAAGGTTTGGTTTTATTTCTCATTATCCTACTCTGATTTGATTGGTGATGAATTAAACTAATTTACTCAAGTTCAATCTATTTTGCCTGTGATGGTGGGTGGTGAATACTCTCTCCCTGACCGTATCTTGACCCATTTCATTATGTTTTCTCTCCCCTGATCAGTTGAGGAGAGGTAGTGATAGAGTGGCTTTGGGCAATTGGCATCCAGCTGGGGCCAACCCACTACAGGTTTCCAGTACTTCCTGTTGAAATTTTTACATTTCTAATCTCTTACAGAAGAGGAGACTGGTACTTGAATATTTCATGTAAGTTTCTCTGAGATATTTCTTAGAGGCAACTTTTGATCAGTGTTTAAGTGAGGCAGTTTTGGTACTGCTATGTGCCCTAAAAGCAGCACTTGCTTAAATACGCACTGCAAAACTGACATCTTTTCTGAGTGAGGTACCATTCAAGCTTCACTGTTTTTCCATGATTTAAAGAAAAATAAGCTGCAGCTCACAGTTTGAGTCAAGTTAGATGCTATCGTTTGTACTGGATTGTGCTACAAGTTAACACAGCAGATGTGACTCAAAAGTAAAATATTGAATGAGCATTAATGTGACTTTGGGTTGCTGGCCACAAGAAGCAGAAGCTTAATGAAGGCTGGTATAGAAATTCTATGAGACCATTTGATATAGCTCAGCTGATTGTGCTGCCCAGGATTCCTGTACATCTTTTTGAACAACCATCCCAAACTTTCCAAAGTGCTTGCTGTGTATAGCAAGCACTTAAGGCTGGAAAAGAAGTCAAGTGCAACACCTTGATTTTCAGCTTGTCCTCAGCAAGAGCTCAGCTGTTATTGAATATATTGGTTTTGACTGATCTTGTTTGCTGTGTCTGGAGCAATGAAGTACCTGCCCTCTCTTGCAAGATGGTCAATGCTAACAAGAGTAAAGTTATGACAAAACTAGTTTCCTCACTATTCTGAAGTATTAAAGCATGTTTAAAATACACAAACTAATGTCTGTCCACTATCAAGTTCTAATGGTTGTCTCAAGGTATCATATAAACACTTAGATCAGGAACTTGAACTTTTTGTGGCTTACTGACATGATGGGAAGTAACTGGTGGTACATTCTGAGCTGACCTTTGGGATTGAGTGCAGCTAGAAAGTGCTGCTGTCTTTGAAATGCTGAGCTCCTTGGTCCTGTTGTGAAGGCACAACAATACTTCTACCTGCAGCTCTGGCTTTGTTCAGTGGCACAATATATTTATGAATTTGGTGTCCATGCTGTGAATTTTCAGGAAGATGCATTTTTGATGATGGCCATCTTGAAATTTGTTGTGAGAATGAGGGGTTAGAGACAGTTCTCTAATCCGCAATTTTGGTACTTCCTTCTGCAAAGCAGCAGTGGTTTCTTTTGCAGTAAGCAAGTGGATATTGCTTGAAATGAGGAATAGTCAGAAACTTCACAATAAAACTACTTAAACTGAATTCTGGCTTGCTGTGTGGTTCATTATACTTTGGTCATAGAAGGGGAGTTATGCTGCAGGGGTCTATCTCTTAGCTTGGAGCTGTAGAAGGCATTTAAACCTTGTATCCCAAAGCCCACTGCTTTGCAGAAGCACAAGATAAATGGCGATCAGAGTACAGACAAACTGCCACAGACTGGTGTGTCAGTGTAACTGCAGGGCATGCTTCTTGAAATCCTTCCTGTGTTTTTTCTCATTCAAGGTAGATGCTAATCTCCTAAAATCTTAAAGCAATGACTGATCAGGTGGTAAGTGCTGTACATGGGTTAATAAAAAGCATCTTGAGCAACTGTTAGCTGTGCTTACACAAACCATCAGCGTTGCTTGACTTTGATTTTACTCCAAGGCAACCAGCTTCTGAAGCTTATGAAAAGGCTTATATTGTATTAGTAGCAATCCTTTTTCTTGTCTTAAACCTAATGCAAGCATCTATAACATATGATACTACCAGAACAGATTGTGGCCCTCTTACTTCCTGATTTGAATGGGATTCTTGCAAAGTCGGGTTCTAGCCAGGAGTTTAAAATTGTTCTTGGCAATCATGTATGTTAATTATCTATGATCATGCTGTGTAGAAGAAAATTTTGCCCAGTATGCAACTAACCTCAAATGGATGCTTATCGTAGTCAGTTGGTAACGTTTCTTTTTGATGGTGGGTGGAGAGAAATCTTGCCCACTTTTCTTTCTCCTGTTTCTTCTGAAAATGAATGCTAAGATATGTGTTTCATTGGAAAACTACTGAGCTGACAGCTGAAGAAATACAGGAAGATAATGAGAAAGTCATGTGCCTTGGGCATATGATAACTTAATCTGCTCTTCCATGAGTGAATAGGTCTGTCTTGCAAGAATTTATCTATGTATGTCTGTATCTTTGGTAGTAGATGGAGGCAAGATAATTAATCTTCGTTCATTAAATCAATGTGAGAATGTATTCAGAATAGGCTGATATGTCATCTGCTGTAATCTGGGTGGTTTGTCTCAGTAGTGGAATAACACTGATCCCAGGACAGCCAGAGTCTGATGGATGTTAATACATGCAACTTATCTGTGTGAATTTGGCAACCTGTCATGTGACTGTAAAATAGCAACTTGTGTCAAAGTCTTTGGTTTTGCATCTTTCTAAGGCTTACGCTTGTCTTCACCTCACCTGTGGGGACTAATATCTGAACTACTGTGAGCAAGATAGTCTTCTTCCCAGCACCTGGGGCTGAAGTGTGACTTCCAAAACCTTTCACCTACAAAGCAGGTATGTGAAAGTCTGGATTTTCCCAGAAGACTGAGCATAAGTGGATTTTGCCCCCTTCAGAAAGATTTTAGAAGAGTCTGTGTCTTTGGGCCAAATTTCAGAGGTCATAAATTGGGAATAAAATTCTTTAAATGCTTAAATCTGGTTTTGTATAATAAACTGTGGCTCAAAGACTGCTTAAAGTCAGAAATGAGTGACGAGGTGATGTCCTGAGATGATCTTGTCCTTTGCAGGACAGTGACATGTCTTTTTTCTTAGGCCTAAGACTTGGGAGAAAATTCTGTATCTCTGCCTGAAATGGTCTATTCTGGGATTAGGGACAGGAAAAAAGCTTCCTTTTATAGAGAAGTTCTACACAACACAATAATCTTGAAGCAGCCTGCAACTGCAGGAACAAGCTCAAATGTTATATCTGGTCTCATGCATCCTGTTTCTCTGGGAATGCTAGGTTACCTTATTGGGGTAAAAAATTATGTGGAAGTCGTTGTGGGACAGTTATAAGTTGGTCATGGAATGATGATTTTTTTATAGAATGGTTGGAAAATACCATCATTTCTTCTCTGACTTTCTAACTTCTATTAGAGTTAATTCAAGTCAATAAATAAATATAACTTCTCTGTCCCTCATGATGACTTATCGTGTATTTCATCAAGTTGGCAATGTTAGAAGCTGGAAGTAGACTGTGTTAGCTTTTCTTGCTCATTCTTCTCTGCTACTTAAGAAAACCTAAACACTTCAACAGAGTT
>JANHGB010026945.1:0-34913 GCA_026283785.1 Coracopsis vasa | reverse complement strand
AAGGCCAGGTTGGACAGAGCCTTGGGTGACATGGTTCAGTGTGAGGTGTCCCTGCCCATGGCAGGGGGGTTGGAACTTGATGATTTTAAGGTCCTTTCCAACTCTAACCACTCTATGATTCTATGATTACCAGGAACCACATAAATAAAACACCTCTGGCAAGGTCTTGCTTGCTTTTGCTTGCCATCAGCAAAGACATACCCTGTCCTACCAATCCCTTTCTGTTAATGCAAGGTTTCCCAAGGCTTTTGCTCAGCCTCACGTAGAGAAGAAATGCATAGATGTAACATTATTGAATTTCAGCAAAAGCAACGGTGATGATTTAAATACATTGGGAGCTTGTATATCCTGGTTTAGGAAGCTTGGCCCAGTTAATTTCACTTGCCAAGTTAATTACTTCACCTCAGTGGGAACGCAGCACACTGCATGTTATGAAAAATGCATTATGAATTTTTAGGACTACTTGAAGAAAATGAGTGAAAACCAAAAGGTAACTAAAAAAGAAGAACTTTATATCTCTATGACGTGTTCAGTCCTACAAGTCTCGGGAAAGAGGGTCCTTACGCCTTGCAAGGCTGACCTCTAACTGGAAACAACTTGGGTTAGAAAGCATTTCTGAAATACTCAGAGCCAGCACATGGCAAGAAAGGCCATTCCTGATTTTAAATGGTTGAACTGGTTTCCCCTCGAGCCCACATGCATGAAACCAGTTTCAAAAGGAAACCATCTGGAAGAGTTCAGCTCGGTACATGAAGATGCAGGAAGCTGTAAGCAATTGTAAGCACTGGAGAAGAGGCACTTCAGCAAGGTTGCCCAGCACAGAGAGCACCACTCCTGCCAGAGCCCCTTCCTCAACAGATATGTAACACACACATCTCTCTAAGCACAAATATTCCCACTGAAGCCAATACCTTGAATTATACTTTGACCTAAAATAATCCTAAAATCGGGCTAGAAAATAAAACTTCTGGTGTTTGCAACTTCTATCAACAACAACACCCCCTTACCTTTAGAGCCCTCTTTTCTGATTAACTTTCACAGTTTCTTGTCATGAGGTTTATCCCTACTTGTCCTGCCAGGGGGATGCTCAGCTTTTGTAAAGGAATTTTTTGGTTGTTTCCCCCCTTCCCTGAATACTTTTCCTTGTCCTGAAACTCATGGCCTGTAACTCCCTCTTTGTTTGCAGTTACTCCCAACCACCTCCTCGGTTATCCCAGCTGAGAAATTGCGTTGTTATCCCTCCAGATGGGTAGGGAAGCCAAAACACCAAAGGAAGAAACGTGTTGCCCAAGTGCAGGCATCAATCTCCACAAAATCAAGGGCTAAGTTTGAGATCCAGGATAAGAATGTACTAATTTTAAGAAGCAAGCACCCGTTTGGCACCTTCTTGGCCGAACTAGTGACCAGACCATGGTGTGTTATGTGCCAAGGGAGCACAGCAAGTCACTATGTACAAAGTCACTCTGTACATGAACAATGCACCAGTCTGGGATTCCTGGGCTCTCAGATACCTCAGTAAGCACAAACTCTTACTTCAGTTACTTATAATTTTAAACTTATGTTCTTTTACTCATTCCTCACTCCTGGAACTTGGTGGGTGCGGGATTTAATTCTTTGGAATCACAAGGATTTCCAAGCCAGATCCAGGGTTTGCCAAGGCATCTATTACAGCCCCAGGGCTAACATGTTAATGAGTCTGTGAAAAAAAACAGGACTGATCAGCAGGCAGCAACAATTTAAAGGAATTCCAAAAGAAACCCTATCTTCCAACACAGAAATAAACTCTCCCCACAGGATTTGCAACCACTGATCCACTGAAGAGCTGTGCACAGGGAGCCTGGAGTGAAATTCAATGTGAAATAATCATAAACCATCTAATTGTTATTATCCAAGCTGAAAAGTAATGCAAGTAAGCAAGCACAAATAAACGACATCATTGGATTTCTTTTTAAACTGTTTGGCTTTAAATGTGCAAAGCCTTATACATATAACACTCCTAGGTCTGTATAGATATATAAGGATTTTTCATGTTAGCTTGAATTTTATAGGATTATAAAACAGAATGTAATTGGAATAGGACATTGAAATAATGATTTCCTGCAGCTTCAGAAATTAAGAAGAAAGCAAAGCTGTGTATATATTTCCTTCTCCAAGGAAGAAATGAATGTACTGTGATGATTCTTGTCCTTGGAGACAGAATCATTGTGTTGCATTCTGTAGTTTTCTAAATAACATTCATCAAACAAAGGGCCATTCAGAGGTGCAGGCTACAGCACATGCTAATTGGCCCCAGGGCTAGCCTGAATATCATGACACCTATGAGAATTCAAGGCATAGCTGATAAGGAAGTCTTCATTGTTCCTACACTTGAGTAAACTGATAACAGTCCTGCCCTTGTTCATATTTCCTTCTCACAGTTGGCTAAGTAGTCCTAAGCCCATTGTCACTGAGTTTTATCATCTCTGGATGTATATCCCTATGGTCATTGCGTTAATCAAGTTGCTTGCTGTTCAGATAATTTTATGTAGAAGTTACATCAGAGAAGTGATGATGAGTAGAAAGATGAAATAAAGATATATTTTCCCCAAATCTAGGCAGATGTGAGTTACGGATTACAGGAATCATGAGTGCCAACCGGGTCACATACTGCTCTGGAACTGAAATTCCACTATCCTAATGAGGGGTTCTTCATCCCCTAAATGCACTAAATGCTTTCCTGGAGACAGGAATTTCAAGGTACCCTTTCAAGATATGCATAAACCTACGCCAGCGAGGAAGGATCTTCCCTGAGGAATTAAGGTTTAGCCTTTGCAGTTTATGATGGGTGTCATTTGCCTTTTGTCTCTCCAGCACTCTAGTTGTGTCCTTCCCAATTTAGTGGTGGACTGGGAAGATTAGTGGTTGTTTCTTCTGACTAACACAGTACCAGGACAAAAACAAGCCAGTTGCCTTTAAAGTGTTCTCAGATCCATTTTAGAGAGCTATTGTCCCCATTTGTGAGGAAACAAGCACATAGATGTTAAGCAGTATGCTCACCTTCATGCATTTTGATAAAAGGAAGAACACAACCCATTATTCAAAATGACGAGCATATTTCCTCTGTATTTGGACATCAAATGACCTTGGCAGTATGGAATGACATTTTCTCATGTGTCATTTTGGTCTTTACTCTTTTTTTTGTCTTTATTCTTTTAAAACTTACTACAATAATCATTTACTTGAAGTGTTTGGTCTTAGTTACAGTAAACATCATTCCATGTCTGTACAGATGGGAAATGCACGGGGAACGGCATAGAACCGGATGGTTTAAGTTCATCATCTGTTCATCACTTGACAGAGATCAATATAGATTAGAGGTAAGTCTGTTTATCCATATTCATTTTCAAAACCCAAAATGATATGCAACAGATTTATAATTAAGCAGAAGTGATGATGTTTCTGTACAGATTAGTTAAATGGATTTGCCACCACGCATTAGAAAAGAAGCTATAAAAACAGACCAGATGTTGCATTTCACCCCATACACACATACTCTGTGCTGCAATTTGCATAAAAGTCCTACATCCTAAATAAACCTTGAGGTCAAAGTTTCCTAACCTGTGGGGGTCCATTATTAGTCCTCTAAACCCATACTGGCTACCCAAATAAGGTGGATTCATTCACAGAGGGGATGAACAACCCCAGCTAGGAGTAAAATCTGAATCACATTTACAGAGGGGCTTATGTGCCTGAACACAGTGTCAGCTTCAGGTTCCTAAGCCTGCTGAGCTCAAAGCTTCTCATGTAGCTCCTGCTTGGTAGCCCAGATATTTACAGTTCTGCCACAAATAAAACCAGCTGAGTCACAGCACTGCAAGGCCTATCTTACAAGCGAGCTGCAGCAGGAATCCTGCGCCGGGTGTTTTGCTCTGCCAAATTAATGTAAGCCCTCCCAAGGGGCATACGCAGCCTCCCTTACTATACAGTGGAAAGTCAGCTAGGCAGAACTTGGCACTTCTTCTGCATGTCTCACTGCAGTGGTTGCAAGATTTGCTTTCATAACCCTGTCTTGCTGAATTGGAAGCACGGATTGGAGCTCCCACTGACCTAGTGGAAATACTTGGTTGAAAGCAGGATTCAGCCTGAGGTATGAAAGGGACAGGTTGTGTAAGCCAATAGAAAGCACCTGAGATTCAAAGATATGAAGTACCCTGTGCATTCAAGACTGGTATCAGCTTGGCTGGCAAGCATTTCACCCTGTTCACTGAGTGAGGACACAAGAGGACACTGGTGCCATGATCTCTCAGTTGCCAGAGCTGAGCAGAATTAGACCTTGCAGGTGATATCTTCACCACACACAATGTGTGTTTCACCACTGTCTTTGGTGGAGTCAGGCTTTCATAATATCCCATGTTTCATTCACAATGAAGCCATCAGGGTTATCATGAGGCAGAGATACTACGAGATAGCCCTCACGTCATGGAAAAGGGGAGGCTTGGGCAAGGATCTATTAAAGTCAACATTACACATCTGCTTCCGTGGGAAGCTCCTCTTCTCCAGTTATTAGCCACAGTGAGTAAGTGTGGTGGGTGAATCATGGACCTTACGTTGCCCATCAACAGCAAAAGCCATTTGGAGTTAGGTAAATGCCCTTCAATTGTATTCTTTAACATATGTAGCTCACTATTTTGGGCACTAGTAGCTGCGATGTGAATCATCTCAACACACTGAAAGTTTGTTTGTTGCCATCTCATCCTTTTAAATAAACAGCACGCTTAATAGCTCTAAGAAACTGCAAGATGGCCCCAATCAAGCAGTAAAGAATGAGTACAGACGCTAGTAGAGTTTTTGCTTCATGCAGTCAGTTTCCTGGCTTTACAGAGTGCTGCACATCCAGCACATCCTCAGTGCAGCTCATAGAATGAGCATGTAACCGAGGAAAAGCATTCTGCAGCATATATGCCAAATGATCATTTCCAGAAGCAAAAGGAGGTAGTTATTTCTTAGTTCTGAAGTCTCTAATTTCCAACTAGCTCTTTAAAAGAATATCTTAATTGTTGAGCTCTCCATACTACTTATAGCTTTTTACTGATGCAAGCACTTTAAGAGAAACCAATGTCCAAGGAAGAAACTTCTTATGAGTATTGGTTTCAGAATAAGTGGGTATTTAGAAGAAACTTCAGCAGTGAGTAGCTCACTGTATGCCAGGGTTTAAAAAAGGAGCCCAAGAACATCATTAGCATCTCTAGGTACCTAAGTACTCTTTTTTCCACCTAAAACCTGTCCTTTAGTCTCTTAGATTGATTAATAGAACATTTCTTGTTGTGAATAATTCAATGCCATGGAACAGTATTCCAATCACAGTTGATTATAAATTAACACTCATTTTAACTGATGCAGATAGTCATGCCAGTGTCACAGCAAATACATTATCAGGCATTACATATGGATGCTGTAATGTAAACAAGAAGCTGAGAACTCCATTATCTGCTGCTGCATCACCACCAAGTAATTTCTAGATATTCCATCATTGTTTAGACTGCATTCAGACTGCACAGAATAACTTGCTACTTAAAACAGTAAATGCAACTGTTTCCTTAGGTATAATTAGCAACAAAAAGGAGGAAGATTTCCTTTGTCACCAGTTGAAACACTCGCTCGGGGCATTGGAAAAGAAAATATCTTCCGTGGACTCCCAAGACAGGCCATACTTCCCTCCAACAAGTAAAGAAGTTTGACTGAGGGGAAAGGCCTAACAAAAGACTGATAAATAAACTCTTGTTTTTATATAGAATCAAAGGAAAACATGACTGCTCACAGCACTGCGGACAATAAACCTTTACCTCAGTTTCCCCCCCTTGGTGTTGTGAATAGACATATAGTGGGGCTATAGACCATTATTGTGTTACTTTCTTGCTTCTCCCTCTCCAGGGAGTTATACTCACCTTTTGTGAGTTAGCACAGTCCCAAAGCAAGGAAATGCCAGCTCATTCTTTTCCCATCTTCAGAGCAAAACGCTGCTTGTCATCTTTACTTACCACAGCCCTCCTGCCTTTGTTCATTGAACAGCCAGAGCTGCTGCAGGGCTCAGCAAGGTTCTTCTGCTCATTTCTATAGAATTGTTTAACCTGTGGGCTTTT
This sequence comes from Coracopsis vasa, assembly GCA_026283785.1. Classification (NCBI taxonomy): domain Eukaryota; kingdom Metazoa; phylum Chordata; class Aves; order Psittaciformes; family Psittacidae; genus Coracopsis; species Coracopsis vasa. The sequence goes on along the minus strand of JANHGB010026945.1, from coordinate 28,794 downwards.
AATGCACAAATGAGATCTACCTTCTCCAGAGCAGAGCTACAAACAGGCATTTCATTCTTGAGGTACTCTGATCCCTGCTCTTCATTCACAGAAGTAAATGCAAGGTGTAAAATAAATGTAGACTCATCCTGTTGAGCTGAAGTACTTTTGCATATATAACAGATTCCAGCCTCACTTTTTCTTTCAGTCACATTAAGAAGTTTATTTCTGATTAGACTTGACAGATGCTGGTATAAAACTCTCCCATTATTTCAGCATCTCCTGTTATATAGAATCATAGAATAGTTAGGGTTGGAAAGGACCTGAAGATCATCCAGTTCCAACTCCCCTGCCATGGGCAGGGTCACCTCCCACTAAACCATGTCACCCAAGGCTCTGTCCAACCTGGCCTTGAACACCGTCAGCGATGGAGCATTCACAACATCCCTGGGCAACCAATTCCAGGGTTGGCGGAGAGCTCACTAGGAGTGGTATTTAGGAGAGTTCCTCCTGACATGAAACTGAAGTCCTATCCTTATCACTTGTTTGTAGACACAGACAGTAAACTATTCCATAACTCAAACTTCCATCTACGAATTCCCATCTAATTTTTAAGGCCAAACTTGAGATTTCTGCAATCAAAAGCAATCCAGAAAAGGCATTCCTAGTTATATTTGGAAGTTGATCTCAGCCATTAAGAAAATATATCACAACTCTGTGGGGAGAAATAACACTGCAAATAGCCCTAGCATATTCTGTAATGCATTTTCTTTGTATTTAGATGTTTCTAATAGGCATATAATTTTTTTTTACTGGGAAGAAAGCTGGAACCTACATTTTTCAATAGATTATTCAATCCTCAATCCTGTTCCAAACCAAAACCAAATAATGACTTCATAGCTATAGCAGATATAGGTAATAGGGATCAATTATAACAGCTGTGCCTGCTTCTCCAGAAGTTTTAGGTTATGACTCCCATCTTGAACGAAAACATACATTTTGCTGTACAAACCAAGTGGATTTTGGAACACTCAACTAAAAAAACCTCAGAAACTTCCACTCGCCAATTTTGAGCTATAATCTTCCATAAAAGGCTTTCAAATTTGTCTCCAGAAAAAAAAGAGACTAACAAATCAGAACCCACCACAAACCATCCAACTTGGTCTTTAACAGCTGTGGTCCAGCCTAAGCCTGTTCATAACCATGAGGTAGGGTAATGCATATTGATGAATTCTCCCTGCTCCCCTCCCTTATTTGTGATTGTCAGGTTTAGTCAGGCATAAAAATGAAGCTTTTGTGCAGTCAGAACATCTCATGTTTTTTCATGTAGTGCTTCTTTCTGTTTGTCTGCAGACAATGATTGTGAAGTTGGGGCTCGTGCAGGTAACGGGACATTTCGCCCAGCCATCACATTTTGACATTTGATGAGTAACTAACTAAAGGAAAAGATCAGTTGTTAAGAAAATGCTCATGTAGATGATTTAAGGCCAATTCATGAACCACGTAATATCCGTTTAAATCTGATATGTCACAAGTTGCACAGTAAAAAAATTACATGATGTCTTTCCTTTGCAGGCTAACAAAGAGATAGCCTTCATCAGTTTGAATATCTGAACGTGTCATCAGATACTACTATCATTCAGGATGGAAAGCTCAGACTCCCGTATCCTAAAGAACAACTTTATGACAAATAGTAAATACAAAATACAATAGATAATTACAAGAAGCAAACTTACTGGATTGCTTTCCTAAACTTCAGCAGCATTTTCCTTATCTTTTTGTCATAATTTTTCTCATGTCCATTATTTACAATAAGAGATCAGATAGAGCAAAGTTGGTATGTTTGAAAAAAAAATGAGTAGCAAGCTAAGAACAATACTATGGACAAGACAGAGAAGAGGATAAAAGAAAAAGCAATATTGGACAAGCATGATGCAGGTGGCAGATGACAAAGAAAAGAAGGTTTATGAATGAAAAGCATCCTGAAGAGTCAGCTCTCCAAAACAGACCAGAGTTTTGGCAGATCTCTCATGCACAGTTACCATTACTTGCACAGCAGATAGACCACACTGATACTGACTCAGTGACCATTCAAAGGACTACCCATAAAAGCAGATTATTAGATTTTATAATACAGATGGGAAATAAACCATTTTGCTTCTTTAATGATACCTTCTTGAGGCTCTCCTTACCTGGATGTTAGCCACAGTGTTTAAAATGATATTAATAGATCTCTCTTGGCTCTTGAAGCATTTTGACCTCAGCTGGCTGTGGCAGTAGGTAAAGCATGTGCCAGCCTACAAGCTAGCCAGCACATGCCGCACCCTGTCATTACAAATACTGCCGCTCCCATTCTACAACCACTCCATTGACGGGTTATTATTCTAGGACAAGGATTCAATTGCTGATAGTTCATAATAACTATGAAGTATGCTGTAAAAGAGATATAAGAAAGAAGGCACAAGCACTTTAATACCACTTCCGATAGCCACAGATTGAAACAGGCATGCAGCAGCCACCCAGAGAAGCGGCAAGGTTTGCTACGGTGCTCCTATGCTGCAAGAGACACTTCTAGATACATTTGGCAGAGTCAAATACTCTGGTCAGAGGGAAATATAAACAAATCCATTTGTCTGGATGTTGTTATGCCATGGGGGAATGGTTCTGGAATGATTTATGCTTTCTCCTTCAGCAGAGAAAAGACCAATTGGTCAGGCAAGGCCACGGGGAAGACAATTTACTTTCTGCTTTTGGAATGAGGAAGAGCAAGAAGGTTTCCTGCTGAACTCAAGTTTTTGGTGTGTTGGGGAAAGTAAGCAGTAGAGCTACCGAAGGAAGACAGTCACAGACATAAACCACAACAAGCCAATGTACCACTCAAGGGGTGAAATAAACACTGCAGTGACTGAGCACTACAAAGACAAGCTTCAAAGCTTTGCAGAAGTGCTTGAGGCAGAAACCTCACAAGTATGACAGCTATAACCTGTCGTAACTATGGAGAAGGGAAGAGGGTGCTGAAGGCAGAAGATGAAGCCAGTAGCCTTCTGGATGGTGTCAGCCTGCACCTCTGGGATCATGCTGGCTCTGACTCTCATCATCAACTGCAAGGCTAACCTCAAACAAGGCCTGAAACCTGGTTAGGCTTTCAGTGATTGACAGTGGGGAAGGGGAAAAGCACAACCAGACTGGTTTTGGAAGCCTGTGATCTTCTCACTGAGCTAAATCACGAACTGCTGTGGCTTCCTTGAGCAACAGCTAACAAAAGATGGGGCCCTTATTTGTAAGCTTAGCAAACTTGACTTAGGGATGATTAGATAAGAAAAGGTGACCGATCAGAAAGGCATTTTCTTCATGGTCAGGACTCCAGGGAAGAAAACCTCAAACCAAAACAACCCCAAAAAAACAACAAAGCAGGAGCCTTTAATCCTGACAATCACAGATCTCCAGGATCATCACTATTAAAACCACTTTGAATGCTCAAACCACAATGAATGCTGGAAATATGGAAGTGACAAAAAAGATACTCTTGTATGTGGAGAAGCTGACACTTACCAATAGACACGAGTGTTAACAGCATAGAGCTTTCTCCTGACAGTTAATACCAGGATAAAAAACACATCCGGAAAGTAGGACTTGTGTATATTCTGCTGTTTATAATTCAGAATTAATCCAGAGCACAGAGACATTGCTTTTACAAACCCCTTTTCCTGACTGTAACTGTATTTTAAGCCATTCACAGGATGTTAATGCACATTTATGGAATTGAAAAGGTAGTCCCCATTGACAGCAGCATTGAACTAGTGCATCAGATTGTATCATCATTATGATGATGAAATTTAGAAGGGGAGCAGTTGCCTATGAGATTACTTAGGGTACATGATCAAAAACCTGAGCATGGATGCCATTTATAACTAGTAGTTAGCTTGAGGTCAAACAAGAATGCTTTGGCACAGAGCAGTTACATAGCAAGATAAACAGTAAATGTAAAGCTGTTCTAGAAAGCAGCAGCCAAGCAGAGCTGGTCTGTCAATAAAGCACACCAGATTCAGGCTGCAAGTGCAGTTCTAAAGGGTGTTGCAGATCATTTGTTGCAAACTATTTTATAATAGCAGGAGGTAGAACTCATTTAAGAGTTGCTGTTTACTTAGAAAGGCTCTTCTACAACAATAGGCCACCTGGCATGGAACAGTTAATGAGATCCTAAAGGATTTTCAAATCAAAGGTTAGTATTTACCTAACTGACAAAGTCTGTCCCGTGACAATTTGTTTTAATGCAATCCTTTGCTATACTTCCCACTAAACACTGAGGAACTGTACTGATGTTTATTTTACTTCTTAAAGACCCCTTTCCTCCTGAAACCATGAATGTGGCAGATAAAGCATAAATAATTTGTTTTGCAGGATAAAAACCCCAACTTTGCTCATTTCTATTAGCTGTCTATACATTACCAACCAGTACCTTGAGACTGTTGATGATCAGCAAATAGATTCAGTCCCAAAAAGGAAAAAGACCTGTCTATAGTGAGAAATACAGGCAAGACCATGGCTGAGTTAGGCGTGAATTACTGACAATCAGAGTGTACACACGCATTATCGCTGCTGGTTCTGCTTTTAAAAAAGGACATTAGCAGCTGTAATAAATTGCCTTTTCCAGCAGGAGCTTCTGTACTTATATTTGTGCATATGTATTTTCCTGGAGTCATTCCCAAGTATCTGTCAAAGGCTCTCCGGAGGCATGTGTTAATAAATATCCTACTTATAAATAATAAGAAGGTCATTGTCTGCTATAGCTGGAGTTCACCCCACCTCCAAGCTTCCAGTCACAGACAGCAGATCCTCAGATCTCATACAGTGCGTTGGAAGGGGCACGTTGTCCTTGAGATGTACCCGATTGTGCCGAGCTCAAGGGGGTCCCAAAACCGCAGACGTGTTGAGGGAAGCAACACCCACATTTTCCTCTTTCAGCTGACATCCAGCTGAGTGCTCTCCGCAGTGTTGTTTTCCCTTTTCAGTTGTGCAGGGGGAAGAGCAATCTGCCAGGGCTCAGCCTACTCACTGCCTACTTTCTGCTAAGCCTGTTCCATAGGGAATATGTGGGCAGCAGCCCCTCAACTCGCCGGAGGAGCAGGGCTGCAGTTCAGCCACCCCTTAGATACCCTTGTCCTCAACAAGTGGCTGCGCACAGGGCACTGATGCCATAATTAAGCTATTAATAAGCATCAGTGATTGGTTCTCGTCAGACCATATTGATCTTTGAAGCACGGTAAGTCTTTTCAGTTTAAGAGCAAAGACTGCCAGTTTGGGCTGCTTGGTTATGAAGTTCATCAGGAGAAGATGTCCAGTACGCTTTGACATTTCACCTGCCCTGTGAATGATCACCTCCCTTCATTTCAAGCAGCCAGCCAGAATCACTTGCTGTTAGACCAATGGTTTTCCTTTTATGGTTTACAGATTTTGTGGCTAATTGTGAAGAAAGCCATTTTTGGAATGCCTGGGCAGTACGAGCGTGAATCACAGCAGCAAGCCATTGCTTCTGTCTCTCAACATGTATCATGGAACTATTTTCTTCCATCGCTTTTGTAGTACAGTACATTCTACATTGTGAATCATTTTCATGCAAAAATAGAAACCAGCAATGACTCTGCGTTCGCTTCACAACAGAGGAGCAAGAGCTGGCATTCCATAATTAAAGCACCAGGTTTAGTGGCGTTGTGACAAATTGCAGCACAGGCCAGGCTTGGGTGTCAGCTAGATTAATAGACCCCTAAACATATTTCCTAATAAAATATGATTTACAAATCAAATGATGCTCGTTAGGGAAGATCCAAACTAACACACAGATATACTCAGAGCCTTGTCCATGCTGGATGTTGTAACGCTTACTAACGCCATACCTCAAAGTAAAAGCAAATGCTGCCATCCACAACTCTGAGTTAGGTGCCTATCAACACTACCAAGTGAATGAGGGGAATTAAGTACTTGGGAATCAGATTTACAGTCCACAGCACACTGGGGTGCGGGAGGTGAAACGCTTGGGTCAAGCAATCTTTTGGCTGTCTTTCCCATAGATCCTACCTGTTGCACACTGGTTCCGCTGAGCCGTGCCTCCCGGACATGAGCCGCTCGGAGCCAGGAGCGTAGTCCTCATCAGCGGAGTGCCAAACCTGATCCAGTAATCCTGCTGGGAGGCTGGGAGCATTAACTCATGCTTATCGCCACCCTAACGCGGCTGCTCGGCTTCTCTCCAGCCTGGAGCCTGCACCTGCTTGGGATGTGGGCAGAGAAAACCCAAGCTTTCCGGCAGAAGATCATGGAGGGATGCCCTTAAGGTGCCATACTCAGGCCATGACAGATGCTCAGTTTGTGAAGTGTGGTCCTGATTGGAGACTTTACTGTTTCCCAGCTGCTCAGCATGGCCCATCGTCTAGTTCTGCTGGAAGAACTAGACTGCAGTAACACTTCCATGTCCAATTCAGTGAATTCAGTCAGGTAAAACAGCTTTTTATTCTCAGCAACGCAGCGATTGCCCCTTCTGTAATAGTCCACTGGCAGAGTCTTGAGCAGTCCTCAGTGAGAATCCATCAAACTGGCTTTTTTGTTGTCCTGCTGCAAGCTGTGTGACAAGAGGGCTCTTCAGATGGGAAGCGTAGCTCGCTCAGAGTTACAAGGGTTGGTATTGCCTGTGCAGCAATAGCTGGCACTTTAATGAACAACAGCCAGAGTATTTTGAGTGATGGTAAAATGGAGCTGCAGTGGCCTTGAGTTTGCTCTCTTGCAGTAAATCAGGAATTGTACTACAGAGGCTACAGAAGTCACACTACTACTGAAGCCACTGGGATCAGCCTCAATACTGAAAGGGCTGAAGGCATTTTAAATTTCATGGAATTGCAATTTAAGCAAGAGGGGAATTTTACAAATCATTTTTCTACCACACAGACATAATATGCATCCAATCCACTCACTCCTGCTTTCAGCTACCGAAATATTCATACTTTGGCTCATCTACAATCTGAACCTGACTTAGCCACACCGTCAAAATGCACCTCCTTCTAGAGCTGGCAGATACTCTTAGTTCTTTTAAACCCTTACAAGGGAATTAAAATAAATGCTTTTTATCTTGTCTATTTTTTAGAGGATGGTTGGCAATAGCAGCAATATGTATTGCTTTTCACTATGCATACCATAAAGGGCCTTCAAGATTGACTAGTCACAAAGAGAAGGCTGAAGTGGTTCAGTAGCCTTCTGAAGACACCTTGGCCAAAATCCTGTGACCATGACCAGATGTGTCACCTTTCTTCCAGCTGCAGTCTCGTTGCCATTAAAAAGACAATTCCTGCAATACAGCTCTTCACAAACTGCTTACAAGATGGTGTGCTACAGAGTACACAGGCCACAGGAATAAATGGTCATGAGGGTAACAGGATCTCAGGCACCGGTTTAGATGAGGTTACTGTTGATTGTTAGTGTGGTAATAGATGAGCATATTGTGCCTTTCTGCAATAGAGAGTTATTATCCCCATATAATACTCACAGTGAAGTAAAAAGAAGATAAAATAGTCAGTGCCTCAACAGCTTCAGTGCAAAGTCTATTGGTTTAGTTTTAATTTTGCTTCACCTGCAGTTTAGGTGCAATAAGCAATAGATAAGGACTGCAGCAATAAAGCACCTGAGCAGGGCACACATTCTGTTCTGCTAGTTTCACCATGGAAGGGAGGAACCTCCAAGACAAAACCATCAGCCAACAGCTGGGGGAAGTAACTCCTTATGGCAGCACAGGGATTCACTGGATCCCATTTTTCAGTATCTCTAGTCTACCAGTGTGAGTCTGCTCAAGTAAGGCAGCCCCTCATCCTCTCAGCTGAGCTAGTGTCCAGAGGGCTGATTTGAAGTACTTCACATGTGCTCAGGCCATACATCCAGCTCCTGTGCCTCAAAAACACAGGGCAATTTATGTACGTTTTGCATTTCAGATAGCCATGCATATTTTATTAGTGGAAATATTCCTTTGCATAGTGCTTACTGGAATGAAGTACATTTTCGAGGACCTCCTGATAGCTGAACAAAACAAACTGCTTGGACTTTGAGAAAGAAGAAATTACAGTGAGTTTAGGCACTGTGGGCACTGTTTCTAGGTTGGGGTTTTTATTTCAATAGCTTCTATCAGTTTTTACTTCAAACCAGCTGTTTTTCATTATGAATGCCCTCAGGCAGCATAACTGAATTTACTGTAAAATGGAGGACCTGCTTACACAACTGAGCACAAATGAGCCAGAGTGGGTTATTTTTTCCTCAAACTGGCTGGATTTTAGGCAGCTCTAGCCTGAAAGATCTGTAACCACAATGACATCTACTAGGACTGTGTGTCTGCATAAGCAGACAGCCTTTTTTCTTTCCAGGCACTGAATGGGGATAGCCTCTAGTGTAAATGCAGCTATGTTCATGCTTAACTTTCAGCACAGGCTTCAACATCTTACTGATGCTAATCACACACTTAAACGCTTTATTAAATGGGGATGGAACTAAGCATATCCATAAAAATATGCTGACAATCTGTGGGGTAGGTCCCAATACAAGATACCAAGGGCTTGATCCAGATATCACTGAAATTAATAGGAGACTTCAGTGGCCTTTGGTTGAAGCATGTAAATGGCAGTCACAGGTGTGCTTCGATGTTGGGATACATAAATCAGTTTTTCTATCATGTAATTTTCATCTCATTTACCTACATGCAAACCTGGGAGCCAAAAGAGAGCTGAGGACTTAGCATCCTGCTGTAGTGTTAATATCCTGGAAGGAAAAGTCAGCAGAGACAGGAGGATGAGAGGACCTTCAAGCTGCTGATTCTTCTCAGACCCCCGCACCATAGAGAACAATATGGTGGAACTGAAGGTAGAACCTGACTCACAAGTATGGCACATTGTTTTGCACAGGTATCATTCAAGGTTCTGATCTTGTTTAAGCACAGCTCCCCATAAACCTGAGGTTCCAACACTTTTCCGCAGTGTTAGTTGTAATGGAATAATCTCACAGAAATGCTCTGAATAGAGGAGGATGTTTGGGAAAAAATAGGATTAAAAAATACATTTTCAAGGAAAAAAAAGATACAGGTGGCAAAATCCAAAAGCCTCTTCAGTAAGTTAATTTGAGCTTGAGACTGTCATACTCATTTCTGCAGGGTAGCTTGACTGAATGGTTTAAAGTTCATGTGCCACTTTTCATCCCCACATCACTGAGACTCCTGTGCCAAAAAGCAAGTAAGTCTGGAGCAGGGCTTCCTGGCTAGGATCTGGCTTTTGGGGCAGAGAAGATGGGCCCTCCCCATGAGTGAATTATAATACACATGTATCATGAGCAGTACTAAACATCTAAACTAGAGCTGTTTTCTGCCTGGCAACAGGTTTACATGGGCTGTATTCCAAGGTTCTCTGCAGGTGCCCTGAACAGCCTTCTAAGCTTCCCTGAAGAGGTAAAAACTCTGTTCAAGAGGTACAAAGCTTCATTGCTGGGCACCTACCATAGTAGACACAGTCTCCTGTTCCCCATTCTATCTCAAGCCCAGAGATCCAGGACAAAAGTACTGCCCAACAGGATACAGAGAAGACAACTTTTGAGCAGATCAGAGCAGCTCTGTTTGTTAGCAAGATGAAGTTATCTCACAAGGATGACTGTGGACCAAAACAGGTCAGAACTGCTGGAGCTCAATTAAACTTACATGCTCTGTGCTTTGAACAGCAAAATAAGAGTAAAATGAGGAACGAGCAGCAGCAGCTATGCTTTTTACAGGAAAACTCAGAAGTTGAATATGGAGGTTGATATTGGGATTGCTTGCATCCGCAAAGGGGAGACTGGTGGTAAGAACTAAGGAAATGGAATGAGTATGTAAAAATGTGGATCTTTGACTACACAAATCAAATTCTGCCTGAGAGGAACAAAAAAATATACTTCTTGTACATGAAAAGTGTGAAAACACAGAAGCAAAATATTCTGAGGAACATATTTTAAAGCTCAGGTGAAGTAGACAATACAGGTCATGTATTACCTACAGAACAGCGATCCCTAGAGCCTTCACCCACTTACATTCTGAAAGCAAGTCGCAGCTATTGTTTCTCTCTCCTACATATTCAAGAAACACTTTCTTTGTCTTTAAAACATCAGGTGCTGATACTTCTTTATGGTGCTTTAAGTATGTTATTTCCCCTATAGGAAGTAGGAAGAAAGTACATAGAAGCACTTGGTAGCAAGATGCTAACTTTCGGTTTAGATAGATGCTCTCCCTTCTCCTTTAACACTGTGGGTGGGCTTCACTCAGCTGAGCCAGGTTTCTCAAGGAAAATCTCACACTATGTAGCTACCTAGTATTAGCACTGGCTGCTTAAGCATGTAAGTTGAGCTCCTTGTGCAGTTTATTCTCTGCTGCATATTGGAAATGTAAACTCCCATTTCAATTTGTCCTTATTGTAATTACAAGTTAAGTCACTGGCTGATGAAAGCACAAACCAGTATTTCACCAGTGAAATTACTACAAATAGGAGAGGAGATTCTGATGAAAATGACTGAAATAGCTAATCCATCCAGAGCTAAGGACATGTTTACAGGCTAAGAGAAGCCTCTTGTCTGGAAAGGCTCGAGAGCATTCCCCAGAGGTATACTAGCAGTGAAATTCTGCCCTTCAGCATTATTGGCAAGGTAGGGTCTCTGCCTTCTCCCCTTTGAGGAAACAAGGTGCAGCTGAAGTAGCAGATACCATTTATATAACTCCTTTCATCCTACTATGCCAACATTGAATGGATATAACTATCAGCACTTTTGGTGAAAGCATCCTACTTTGGCTAGGTGCAGAAGAGAAGGCTGGGTGAGGGCTGAAGAAACAAACACACACATACATCTGAATACTGGATGCACTTTCCCCATGCTTCTGATATAAAATGTAATTGCATCAGATGTTCTCTGAAAACCACCAGTTTGCTTAAGACTATTCAGCAAGTTACCTCAATAGCAGCGTGCCTACACTTCACAGATTGCAAGGAGGTGCTTTTCTCTCAGATGCAGATGAGGAATAAGGTTTTGGGATTGATGTAGATGCTTCCAATCTGCTTCACAAGCAAATGACTGTTTTTTTCCTTTTTAACTGCTAACCTGGCAGGCAGACTTTAGATGGAAGCAGCCAAGAAAGCAAGGACCATGAATATGAAACCTTCCTCCCCCATATAATTTCCTCTGATTTCATTGCTTTCATAGTGAAGATTACTCTCTAATAAAGCAAGTATTTTATACCTCTTTTCAGTAGCCAAAGAGAATTTATCAGAACCTTAGCAATAAAACCCACCCTCAAATGCAATTTATGCCAGATAAATGATGAATCTACAGCACAGGAGTTTGGGCCATTCTGCAAGGGGCCTCCAGCTTGGATCACGTGGAGATCTCTTCAGGGTAAGAGATATGTCTCCCTAGCTAATGCTTCCTTAGGGAAGGTTAAAACATAGGCAAATTCAAGGGAAAGAAAAAGCTGCCAGAAGTAAATGAGATTTTTTGGTAGCATTTATTCCAAAACCCAGTAGAGAACCACAGGATTTTAAAAGGTTTTAGGGAAGCCAATGCCTGCTGAAATCCAGATAGGATGCTATAACGTGAGGGTGGAAGAGAACGGAAATACTGGCAGAGAAGCTTAACTTCCCTGCATGTTTAACCTGGGCATCACAGCCCACTTCAAAAAATGAAGAGAACTTGTCCTACTGGTAGAATAACAAATGATTAAAACGGGAAGAATTGCTCAAAGTGCTCATTTGCTCTTGTTTTCAGGTGATCTTGCAAACTTGCCTGTCAACCTACCTGGTGGGATGGCTTCCTCACAGAGAAAGGCAATAGAAGACAATCCCCTAGTACTGTCTTGGCAGCCTTTTCAAATGTAACATGTATAAATAAATGCCAATATTAATTGCATGGAAAAATGCCTACTATTCTGAGAGCTGAACACGATTAAGTCCATCTTAATTCTACCACCTTAAAAAAAGGAATAAAAAATCATCTAACATTACACTGCTTCGTGAATCAACTCCAAATTATTGAAGTTTTCACATTCTAATCCATTAAGCAGCTTTACTTTTATGCATATTCAAGGCCTTTTGAATCAATGTAAAGACTACATTGACCACAGACCTTTGGAGCAGACCTTGAATTATGATTTTCCTGTTCTGTGTGAATGATTTGGTAGCAACGAAAGAGCAATTATAGACATAGGGAGCATCAGAGGTCTTTCAAAGGCTTTCAAAGTTTAGTTAATATAGAAAGACAGTGGATATTTAGGGGAATAATATGTTTATGGTAGTCAGATGCTTTAGAACACTTTAGAAAGAGAGGGAACTGAGAAACACCACAGCCTGCCTGGGGTTACTAATCATTTAATGCTTCACAATTAATAACAGATTGGAGGCAGGGAAAGAGATACAAATCTTTTCTTGCTTTTTATTTCAATATCAGTTATCATAGCTATGTGAAAGAACTCATTTAGTTGAATTTAAGAAAAAAATAAATACAAAGGCTCTCACTCCAGAAACAAACAGCTTTTCTATAATCCTGCCAACATAGAAAGCTAGAAGGAATTCCTTCCCTCAAAGACCATTAGTGGCATTTTTCTGACTGCCAGAAAGCCTGTGCCTTTTAAGAAGGTACCCCAGGATCAGGGACATACTGCTGCAACGATACATGCGGCAACTGATTGGAACTTGGGGCTTGTCAGACCCAGAAGGAAGAGGAATATGTGTCAGGTTGCTTTGTCATGAAAGTAGCCAGCCAGCAGCACAAGATGGTGGCTATCTCAATGGCTACAAGAGGGGTGTAAAGGGAGAGCCACTATTGTTGGCTGATCAAGGTGTCCATTACTACTAATAGAAGTAGCATTATTCCAGGAATAGTGTCAGGCTTTGTGTTGCCTCAATTATTGGATGCTTACATCAAACTCATTTTTCCTAACACATTATTCTCCTGATTTTATATTCTTTCATCCTCTTTCTCCTGTCCCTTTTCTTTCCTGGGGGGTTACAACTGGATGATCCTTAAGGTCCCTTCCAACTCAAACCATTCTTGGATTCTGATACACAAAGCATCCAGTAAAATGCAGAGCCATTCTTCCATAGCCTACTGAAACTTTGCATAGTGTTATGCAGTGTAGGATTTACTGCATTGTATCATCCAACCGGAGTTTTGCAGTGAATATACCCCATCTTTAGGCTGTTCCCATTAAGCAACCTTTACCATATCTTCTGCATCTTTTGATGAATCTCACCTTAAGGTATTCCAGTTGGACTAAATCTGTTCACAATTTCTCAAACAGTATCTCAGGACTCAAGTTTAGAGACACTGAAATAAATGCCATCTTCACATACTTCATATTAAAAAAAGCTGTAGGAAGTATTTTTCTAAGGAGCAGCTAGGCATTTATTTCAAGTCAAAACTGCCACTTGGCATCAGACTTGCTCTTAGGGACACCAGAAAATTAAGGCCCCCATCCCCACCTCAATATTTACTTTTTTCTTTGTAAACATAGTGTAAGTCCCTAAAAATCTACTTTTTTTAGCTATAAATACACAGATATCAGATTCAATTCTTCAAAACCAGAGTAAACAGATACCTGACAAACTGACTGTTCTGAGAGAGGAAAAAGCATTCTGCAAAACCAGACACTGGAGTGGATGCAGTGTGAGAACAGTTAAGCCTGTGTAGGTAGGTGTAAGTAGGGAAAAAGGTGATTGAGGAAAGGCTGATACAAAAATACATTTACTCCAACAAGCTCCCAAATCAGTTCCCCCTGTCCCAATGTAGAATCTATCTCCTTCTCAAAGCTGTGTTAAGCATAGATTGGTTATGCAGTAGCCAAGTTTTTCAGTGTTGTCCCTTTTGGCTGAACATGAGCTGTTTTTATACTTGGACAACAAACCCCCAGTGTATTCATATACAGAGTCATTTCAAATACCTACTTTTCTCACTTGGACTTGAGGGGGTAGATTGCTTTTCAAGATGCATTTTTACAGAAGTTCTTTGCTAAACTAAATGTCTTAACTGAAAAGTCTATCTCTTGGCAGACTGGCTCTGAATTAGAATGAAACTTTCTTCAGTATCCACTACAACATGAAGACGTCAATGGAAAACTGGTTTTAAATTCAGTGAATCAAGAATAATTTGGGAAGTCTCCCTAGTGTGTTCACCCACCCTCATTGGAAATGGCCAGCAATGACAATCCTGAGCTATGGAAGCTTTCATTACCTACATAACAGTAAAACAGTTCAACACAGCTTCTCTCTTAATTGGACTGTTTGTCCGAGAAACACAGTATAGTCATATAATAAGTGATATAAGAACACAGTCATTTTGCTGCTTATTGTCCAGGATGTTACCAAGCAGTTCCTGAAAGGGGCCACCCAGCTACTATTCCTCATTCAGTGATATATTCCCCCACCAAAATTCCAGTTACAAGTGATTAGGGAAGTATCATTTTCAGGACAGCTCACAGCCTTGAGGTACACAGCATCTTCTATAATCCTGCTTGGTGACATCCAACACTAGTAGGTCAAGTTAAGAAACATACTTTAAAATTTATGAGGCTCAATGTAGACTTACGTATCTTCCTTCACTGGGAAGGACCACCACATGAAGACATGGTTGCACATCATGGCATACCTAGAAGCTGGCAGGGATGCTCTCACTTCACAGATCAGTTAGGTCAGAAGGGACCTCTTGAGATTACTTAGTCCAACTCCCTGCCCAAGCAGGGCCATCTAAAGCCACTTGCCCAGCACTTCCTCAGCTGGGTTCTGGATCTGTGTAGGCTCCACAACCTGTGCTTGAACACCCTCACGGTAAACAACTCTTTCCTTCTGTCCAAATAGAACATCTTTCTAATGTGCCCATTGCCTCATCCTGCCACTGGGCACCACTGAGATGAATCTGGCTCTGTCTTCATTCCCTCCCATCAGGGTTTTGTACACATTGATAGGATCTTCCCCTAAGTCTATAAATTAAGGCAACAGCAATCTTCAGGCATAACATCTCTCACCTCACCAATTTCAGAATAAAACGGCTCCATCAGGTGTTTTACTGCAGTGTTGTACTATTTGTTCTTACTATTATTGTATAGAACAAGAACCTCCACCATATTTAACAGACACAATGACAGATTGTACCTTAGCAAGCTACTAGAAGCTCTTACAATTATAGACTACTCCTGCATACTCAGAATGACCCAAGGACTACCTATTTCACAATAGCAAAAGCACTTGCAGGTGGCACCTCAGTCAAATGGTTCAAGTTTAGTAACTGGTGTCATTAACTTCCACCATACTACTTCACCAACTGTACCTCAAGAGACATTCTTCCATCAGCAGAAGGTACTGGAGAGTATCATTCTGCAGTTAAACATTATGTAAACAAAGTTTCAAGTATTTCAGATTTGACCAAGATTTCAGTATTGACCTAGACATCAGGCATTTCATTTAATTAACAGCAACACACACTAAACAAAACCAGCAGCTTTTCCTGTGACTAGGCACTCTCACCAGTGAGCAGCTAAAATGCAGTAAACAAAGGTGGCATTGTCACCCATTCTTCACTCATTCCTTTTACGAAAGGCAATTATCTCAGCCAAGGCAGTCTTCCATAGCAGAGAAGACCTTCTCCTTTCTGCACTAGTCAGATGCTTCCACATGCACACTGAGCTGGAGCAGAAGACTCTGGGTGTATGTGCAATTCCCAGCCTACTGAAACTCAAGGCACAAGATTGGTAAATACAAATTCGTGTCAGATCCTTGTCTGTGTTACTTACCTCTAAAAATGAGACTTCCAATGCTCCTGCAATTCAGGATTTCACATGGTTCTTCTGGTGGTTCTACAAAATTCTCATTCTGTGCCAGTTTAAGCACCTATGTCTCGTCCACTAGCTCCTAGGCCACAGGATGAAGACTGGACAGCAAATGTTTGCCTGGTCGCTCATTCTGTAGAAGGCAGACCCCAACTGCCAGAATATTTAGACTGTGTGAGCTTCCTGAATCAGAGTGCCAGTGCACAAGCAACAATTCTAAGGAATTCTGATCCCAGCAATTCAAAACACGACTTTGAGATAAATGACTACAAGCATTTGAACAAGTGTTTCTGAATTCAGGTTCATCAGCTGTCCTAGTTTTACATCTTCACTGTAATTATAAATATCTCAAGAGATTATTAAAACAGTTTTAAAGCATTAGGCAACTGCTCTGCTAGGACCAGTGAGGGTGACCAGATGCAGGGGCCAACACTTTACTTAAAGGCAACCAGAATCCCCAGACAAGATAACCATATAGCCGCCTATGTAACACCAGTCAGCTCTTGCCAGGACTAGAGGCAAGGGGCACAAACAGCCTCTGGCATTCTTTTGGGTCTTGGATTTGTCCTTGGTCAAAACCAGGCTTGTTTTCCATTTAAAAAGAAAATAAACCTTGACAAAAATCAGTGCTAGAAGCACAATCGTGCATATTAGCTGATCAGTAAGAGAATGTTTTCCTTCTGTATTTTGAGCTGACTGCATCCTGAATGGCAACTCAGACATGACAGTTTCAGTAAAGTCCAGGTGTGAGACTAAGTTACCCCCATGTAGCAGCTGACATGGAATAAACTCCAAAATAATTAAAAGAAAGCAAACAGGTTTAGTTGTCTGAACAAGGAATTTTAATTTTAGGTCAACTATTGAACTAGGTCAACATCCAGTTCACAATGTCTACAGATAGTGGGCATAGCCAGTCACTACGGTAAGTTTATTGAAGCACCGAGCTCCACACAAGACTGTAAAATACATTTTAAACTACTAGTAAGAAAGCTTCTTCAAGTCAACAATACTATTAAGGGCCAGAGTTTAAGGACTAAGTTTTCACCTTCCAAGCTATTTTAAGACAGCCAATCATTTGCATAAGCAAACCAAACTGCTACATACTGAAACACAGAGCAGCAACGGTATTGAACAATTCCTGTAAATAATTCAAGGATACATTGAAACAGTATGGGTAAATTGTAATTTTTTTATTGGAAAACAAATATACAACTTGGAATGGATTTGAGGCAAATCGTGCCAGAAGCAGATTTTTTTAAAATAAGTGGCTAAACAAAGTTTAAAAAGCATAGTAACAAGAGGAGAAAATGTTTTCTGGTACAGGACCAGCAGTACAAAAAAAAACTTGTGTACGAGTACCTGGATAAATCACCCGTTTTGCATTAGTGCAACTTAAGTTTCATATTGTTGACTGTCAACCGTCCACAACGTTAAGACTCCACATTTCAACAACATGTTACAGGTATGGCCACAAACAAGTTACTGTGAAGCAAGCTAGGAGAATGATTTTTACAGTGCATTAGCCACATGTATATATACTATTCACATGGTTTTATCCTGCAGTTAGCTGCAAGAGTCCTTATCCTCCATCACAGAAAGCGGAATAAGCTCCTTTATATACTGGAGAAATAGAACCAACATGTCGCTTTAACTAAGGAATTGCTAATGCATGGTAAACCCCAGCTTACTTTATGTAACTTGTAACACTAGTCATACCTACATCTCCTAAAGAAAGCTACTTTTTTTAAAAACAGATAACCCAGATGTTCCCTCAGTTAACCAACTCCATCTAACTTCAGATGTGCAGAAGGGCTTAAATATCCAGAGTAAGCCACATGCAACATTTGTTACTTAGATCAATTTTCCAAAAATCAGAACAATGACAGTAAGATAAAGGAGAAAAACATGGAGGAATGGCCTTCTAATTACTATACATGCATATTCTTTTGACAGTAAGGGAAAAACCTTTTACAGATAAGTTACAAACAGAGAAAAGGCAAATAAACAATTTTGTACAAGAAATTTAACACATTCTGTACAACGTCTTCACTTCGCTGTCATCATTTGTACAAACTCTGCAAAAGGAAAGAATTGCATGAGTTACTCAGAGAAAAATCTGAACTGCAAGATCTGAGAAGTGACCTGCCTTACTAGTGCTAACACTTTCAATACCACACTTCCAGTTGTATTCAAAAGAGCACCTTCAAGACAGTTCCCTTATCCACCAATCACATCTTAAACTCCTCCTACTTTTAATGGCAAAATGCCTCTACTTTTATCAAAAGGAGCTGGTCTCTCAGCAAACTGGAGAATTGCCTTACTTCCAAAAATGAAACTTTCCAGTGTCCTCCTGCCCACTTACTTACAGACAGGTACAAGGTATCTAAGAATGACTACAATCAGTAGAAATTGTGCTGAAGTGCCCATCAGTTAAGTAGGTGTACAACCAAGACACCGCAGAGGTTTCCATTTTTTTGTTTTTCAAAGCAGAATAGCACAAGTGTTCCTATCTCACCTGGCCAGCTTTAAGCAATTGAATCATCGTTTATTCACAGCAAAATGAACGTTAGATCCCACAAAATAGGATTTTTCACTTATCTTGCTGAACCATAATTTCAGGTACAACAAAAAAAGAAACCAGGAATCTAACAGGAGTTAACTGGTTGCTCAAGTTTCAAAAGAGCAATTGGAAAGAGGAATGCCTGCCCTCTCTAATACCAGCCTCTGAACAGTCTATCTCCAAGTACAGTTATGAGGCAGCACCCTTGTTCATAAAAATGCCTTTCACTTGCAGATGAGTACTCATCCTGAGGCCACAACCAGAAAGGGCTTAAAAGGAAACCACACCTACCCCTCATGAACAGTAAATGTATTGCCTGAAAACACCCCAGCTCCTTTCTGTAAGATGTTCAGAAAGTTAAAATGAAACCAAGCTTAGTCCTTCTGAGCTGCAAGTTATTGTCTAACAGAACTCCTCCTGCTTGCATGACTTCATTCAAGTTTCAATACCAGGAAGAAAGGAGGAAATGAAAATAAGCAAATGCTGCAGCCAGTTTGCGTGAAATCATTTAGTAAGTCTTCTGTGTATTTTAGGAGCCTTCCCCCTTCAATTGGTAATTTTAAGAGCATTAATGAAAAATGAGTGACTTCCTACATTCAGATCAATGTTCATTAGTGAACAAAACAGTACGTGAACATCTCAGCTAGCTTCCTTATTCTAACAGTCATTAGACATCATTAGATTTAGAAAGTTATTTCTTACACAGCTGAATAGTTATTCTTTGCCTTTGGCACAAAGGTATTAATGCACTCAAGCTTAAAGCTATTTAGAGGTACAAAATGTACAAACTAAAAGACATTAGCTTAAAGGAACACTAAGTGTTGAGAAGATCTCATCTGAACATTGCCCTGTTTAATTTTGGTGTGGCTATCAACATCAACACAATCACTGGCATGGAAAGTGCTACACAAAAATAATATGTTAACAACTCCTTACCTTCATAGTTTACTTGACCATCACCATCAATGTCTGCTTCCCTAATCATTTCATCAACTTCTTCATCTGTTAGCTTCTCTCCAAGATTTGTCATCACATGACGAAGTTCTGCAGCACTAATGTAACCATTGCCATCCTGGGAGGAGAAAAGGAAGACTGGAATAGACTTGCCTGTGGCCTAGCAACTTAACTATAAGTTAAGAATATTGCAGAGCAAGTTGGACATTAAGGAGTTAACACAGCTTTAGACACTAGCACCTGCACGAAGCAAATGAAAGCTGTAAGCATACCTTCAGTATTTTTCAGAATCTTAAGTCTTAAAAAGACATTTTAAAAACAACTTATCCAGTACGTTCTACTCTGGCTGTCCTATCCAAGGCATGTTTAGATCACTGACAAAGCAATCGGCACCTTCTGCAGCCTTTTTAGGTGACAGATGCCTATTCAGTCATGTGACTGACTGGTTCCAGCACCATTTCTTACAACACAGGCTACTTCTCATTCACCTGATTCATGGCAGACAGCACAAAGCCACAAGGCCTTCAGAAACCACTTTTATATATAACATCCTAGTCGGGACACCAGATATTGAAGGGTTGATACTATGAAAGAGTACCATTTTAAAAATATTTAAACAATTTTCCTGCCATACTTGTAAAAGTATTTTAGTATCATAACAAGTGACTGCTTAATAGTATCACCCACTATCATTATGACTCCTTTGTCCCTCAGGTGACCACAGCAGACTTAACTTCAGGGGTTTTAGGTAACCTAGAGGTTCGAGATCACAGGATTGCAGATACCTCTCAATTCAGTGAGGAAGCTCCTTAGAACTCTGAGTCTTTGTAACAAATATTTAAGATAAACATTTTAGTACCTTGTCAAACACACGGAACGCTTCTCTAATTTCTTCTTCACTATCTGTATCCTTCATTTTTCTTGCCATCATTGTCAGAAACTCTGGAAAGTCAATTGTGCCATTGCCTGCAAGACAGTTACTTTGTTAATAAAAACAAGTTTTAGACACTGTACTGCATTATTTATTAGTAAAATCTTACCATCAGCATCTACTTCATTGATCATATCCTGTAGCTCTGCTTCTGTGGGGTTCTGACCAAGCGATCTCATCACTGTCCCCAACTCCTTTGTAGTTATAGTACCATCACCATCCTTGTCAAATAGTGAAAAAGCTTCTTTGAATTCTGTACAACAAAAAAAGGAGTTAACCCCTTCAGCTTTGAAAGGTTGAGTTTATTTAACCATGTAAGAGTCCACTGCTGCTTATTGTTGTAAATTACAGAACTTGATGTCATTCTCTTCAGACAATCTCAATATACTGCTCGGTCTGGTTTAATTGTAATGCCAGTATGGAAGCACCAGCATCTAGAAAACAACCTGCCAATCTAATCAATCAAATTTTGACCTAAAGATGGGAGTTCATCCATTTCACAAGCACTCGGATCCATCTCAAACAAGGATCCGTAATACAAAGCTGAAAGGAACAGCTATCTGCAACTAGAATGATCCACATCCTTGGTAGGAACTGTTTGTCTCACAAGAAAACATGAGATTACTTTGAGAAAGCTGAAAAGTGGTACTTAAAATACAACTGCTACAGGTTACTAGCACTTGTATTACTAATAAAGATAAATCAATGGGAAAAGCTATAATCAGACCCAACTAAAACCAAATTCTCATTATAACTCAGTTCTGCTGGGCTTGAAACTTGAACAACATATACTACATGAAGCTGTAGGACCTGCACCACAGGTATTAACATTTGGTCATAGCTAGCTAAAAAGGAACTTCTTCCAGCCTTCTCTCTCAATGGACTTCTGCAGTTTTTCAGTCTCTGTATATACAGAACTCCAGTCAGTTGATCAAGGAGGAAAGCCACTGGCGTCTTAGTTTCTGAAAGACTGCTTAGAAAATTACGCCAGTCCTACTGTATCCTGAAACAGCCTTCACGGAACTACTCAAAAAACTGCTGTAAGATTGCTTAACTGCATTTCCACGCTACCTCTTAACCCCCTACAATGGCTGTACTGTAGCCAGCAATATTAATACAAGCATAACATGTTTAATTGTCCAGTCCAAAAATGGGAGTTGGTTTTAATCCATGCCATCTGTTTGTCTTTGGCCACAGACCTTAAAACTAGCTCATTGGACTATAGTAGCTCATATAAAAGTTAGTAAACATGAAAAACATAGCTGTTCTCTTGTATAGTTCAGATCCTTTTACAGCTTTCAAGTTACCTGAGATCATGCCTCTGGAGAACTTGTTAGCCCAAGGGTGTTCCTGCATCAAAAATACTTCCAAGAATTAATTTTTCAAATTTCCAAGCAGCCAGCTTTCCAGATGGTGGGTTTCCCAGACCAGGATTAGTCACAGTAAAAGCTGTGTTTTCACATGAACTGCATGAAGTCCTACTTCATCCATTTCATACTCTGAAACACTCGAGGTGAGTACAAGCTGGCAAGTGTTAAAAACGCAACTACAAAAATAGGCTTTTTATAGCTCATGAATGCAGCTATAATACCAGAGCCATGGTTGAGTCCCATCCAGGAAAAAAAAAAAAACCACTCTTCCACATCTAACAGCCTGAAGTGTTCCAAAAGCCAACTCCCACTGTTTAGCACATAAGAATCAGAGCAAGGCTATCACAGGACCAGATTAAATAGTTTCAAGCCAGTATTGTATAATCACAAAGCAGAAACAGGCTTACCCAAACAGGCAGCTATAACCTGTGCCTACAGTAGCTTCCGAACAGTCTCTACGATTAGTTTCAGTTAGCTCAGGCAACAAATAGGTTTACCAGGAGTAAAGCTTTACACCAAGGAGGAAAAGGCTTTTAGGTCAAGCCTAGTAGAGAAGTTTGTAGTCTATCACAGAAGAAGGACCTCACAAGGGGAGCACTGAGTCTTTAGCAAGAGTCAGATACTAAAGTGCAATTCTAAATGTTCAGCTGTTAACCACTTCATCCTACTTGAAGATCAACTGTCACTAACACAAAGACTTAACAGTATTGCAATGACCCTGCTTAGAAAAAGTAGCAATTTTTACACAAAATCCAAAGACTTGCTTTCTACAATGTGAGCCATGCAGCGGTATATCCTGAACATTTGAGATGAATCACTCAAAGGACAACTTTTCACCTTTTACTCAAAGATGCATTAGGCTGAGAAATAACCATAAAGACAGTAAGCCAAGTCAAAGATCAACAGCATACTCCTGTTCAAAATGCTGAACTGAGTTATGAACACAATTAGAATACCTCTTTAACTACATCTAGGAACCACCTCCAGTAATCAGAACAAAGGAAAACAACCTATGCAGACAGAGTTTAGACTATAACAACCTAGCATAGCTTTGGAGGATTTACAGCAATGGCCAGTGAAGGCAGCTATGAAACACTGAAGCTTAGTGAGCAACTCAGTTCTGGCTTCTGCAACATAAGATTGTATGTCACACCTCCCACACCTAAACATCTTATCACTCCATGCAGCATTTAAAGCAGATCCTCCCTCTATTCAACACTCCTCCATAGCAAGCTGCAAATGAAAATTCTCTTGTATCCTAGATAAGGCTAACCTGTCAGAAACTCAAGGACAGTGCTGGCAGAAAACACTCATCTCCAGGCCAGCCTACAAAGCTTCAGCCTTGCTTCTGAGAATTGCATTGCACTAAGAAAAGACTACTCCTAGGCTCCACAAAAGAAAGGCTGGTCCAACAGAATGTGACCTCCAACACCCTAGCTCAAAATGTTCTATTTAACAATAGCTTCTGAGGCATGTCTGCACCACATCACCTTTCCAGATGAAGTGGCAGTCTTCAGTGACCTAATATGTTCATTGAACCAGAACTACCATTCCCACCCTCATACACTTTAGCCAGCTATGCCTGGAACTTTTATAGGAGAATGTCAATTGTTTTCTTCACAGCTACCAGGAGCTCAACACTTGAACATGACTATGTCTACTATGAAATAAATTCTAAGTCACTCTTGTGGTTAGATTCCCAACTGAGTACCACAACACACTAAGACAGAACAAACACCATACACAGGCCTACTTGTTCAGTGCCCATTTAGACCTTTGAGATCTAGGGGAAGGAGTATAGCTCACTAGACCAGCTGCTCTGGGACAAAGCATCTTTACAGTCACACCCCCACAACGACCCACATCAAGTGGTTCTGACCTACATAGCTTTTTTAACACAACACTTACCCAAAGGGATACCCATTTGACTTGGCAACTCTTAATTCTTATTGGATGAGGTTGCAGATAGCACTGACACTAGCTTTCAAAACCAGTCTTTCAGATGAACAAAACCTGGGAAATCTTTCATCCCTACCTATATAAAGGCAAGGAGCTTCTGTCCTATAAGACTAATGAATTCCAAAGGATGTAAGAACATCTGGATTTTTAAAACAGCTGTAATTCTGGTGCTTCAGAGGTTAAGCATAGAAGCAGCTGCTTTTATTACTTAGGCTTATTATTTAAGAAAAGGAATATTGTCTCTACCTTGTAGCATCCACCTTTAACTCAAAAGCTAGGTATGGTAAGGGGG
This sequence comes from Coracopsis vasa, assembly GCA_026283785.1. Taxonomy (NCBI): domain Eukaryota; kingdom Metazoa; phylum Chordata; class Aves; order Psittaciformes; family Psittacidae; genus Coracopsis; species Coracopsis vasa. The sequence continues at coordinate 4,899 of JANHGB010026945.1, read as the reverse complement.
CTCAAGCTTATAAAACCCCTCTCTGTAAAACACAATCTGTACGTATGATTGTTTTCCCTTACAAGACACTGGCCTTCCAACAGCTGAACTAAGCAGACTGCTTGGCCACCTGCAACCCTTTCTAAGCAGTACTCAGGATGGTTCTCCAGCAAACCAGTTTGTCTTCATATCAGAGGTTTATGGTTTACCTGCTGACACATCTGCTTCATAAACTACTACAGTCAAACTGAAAGTAGCAGGCCATTTTACACTGGATACAAAGTTATACTCTTACTCTTTTCACACAGATGAAAACCCTCTATTTCAGTATGAATACTCATACTTCATTATTGATACTCATTTTTGGCTCTGAAAAATGTACCATCATTACTGAATAGCTAACATTTGCACTAATCCCAAGGTGGTGTTAATAAGCTTCCTGTTTATATGCCATAATCAGCTACATCAACTCATAAAGCTTCTACAGTTACAAACAGAAACAATGAACCATTACTGAAGAGACAGCAGTGACAGCTGATAAAGCCTGCTCTAACTAAACTGATTGCAAACCCTTTAAGATATGCAGGCCACTTCCACAAAAAAAAAAAATCTTGAGCTGAACTAGATTTGGGTTGTATTTACTCATAAGACAGTACCATGGCAACAAGTAAACAGACTAAGGACTTTCCACAAAACCACAATTAGTCTCCTATGAATTAAAGCAAGCTTCTGAAGCCTAAAAGCTAAAGAATGTTCTTACACTTCAAATTTGGCAATTATGTTGAAAACAAACTAGCTCATTATGACACTTCTGTTTAATACCGTGTCTTCAAGAGTTACACCATAGTTAAATAACACTACCTCTTAGAGGCTGTTATTTGAATGCATGACCTAGTACTATTAGATTAGCAGAACCCTAACACCCTCTAAAATCATTTCACATGACAGTTATGCACACCAAGACTTTCTAGTATTAACACTACACACTTGTCAGGTCAAAAACCCTGAAGTTTTTGAATGTCCACGGCAAGGACTAATTCTGCATTACCAGCTTTAAGTCACATCAATTATTAAAATTGAGATCAGTCTTCAGAGAGCAGTGACAGATACTAGTTTGTGCAGCCTGCATGAGTAGGAGACAACAATCAAATTTTAGCCACTAGCAGACACTTGTCAGTGCACATACATAAATGATTGTTAAAGGGGCAAATACTAAGATGCAAGATATGCATATTTATTCAAGCATTTCAAATCAAGTGCCAGACCATTAGAACAGTGCACAGAACACTTGCGCTCAAGCACACAGTGCAGTTCCAAATATGGAATATCAAGAAGCCAGTCTCTGCTGTCATCAAAACCAGTCACACTGAAACATGTCTGCTGACAGGAGACCACAAAGTAAATTATTTTTGCCTTCTGCTAGAAGAGCACTCCAGATTCCAAGTCTTCACCAGAGATTCCTCCCCATCCCTTTCACTTTGCACTCTGGACAATTCTGCAGTCATTGGGGGGGGGTGGGCAGGGAAGGGGAAACAACCCACACACAAAAAGCCCCACAAGGAAACAACTACAGAATCCCCTCAAGTCTACTAGCTAGTAAATCCGTTAGGATGTGTAACTAGTTTAGAAAAAAGATCTTCAGATTCATCGAATCCATGGTGCTTTTGCAGTAGATTGGCCTTTAAAACTTGAGACAAATGGAAATATTCCACAATACTTCCTCAGTTCCTAAGAAAGCTAAATATCTTGTGTAACACAGACTGTCACTGGATTAAGAGATGTGCCAGGTCAAGTAGGAGTAGCAACACAGCATATAAAAACCTCACCTGCAATCTGCTCTTCTGTCAGTTGATCAGCCTGCAAGGAAAGAGAACATCATTATAGTTGTAGCAAAAGTTCAAGGCAAAATAAGGCACAGAATTCTGAATATGGTAGCTGCTCTTCAGCACTTATCTATAGCATTCTGAAATAGCTCTAACGAGCACAGCTCAAAAGTCAGGCTTGCTTGCCAAGTAAGAACTGGCAGCCTGTCCTCATTTCCTGACCCTGCAGTATCTCATACACTCAAATAATGGATTACCATGTGTACCAAGCAACACTAGCAAACTCAAGGCACCATGTCCCTCTATACAAGTTTTAAACTCCTTAACACAGGAGCATAGTGGTAGTTGTACTTTGGCAAACCTCATTTTTGGGCCAAAAGTGTTTAGCATTAAGTAATGTGACAGTAACCCCTAAATACCAAATTCAAGGCTGACTATTCTCTTCTGCTAAGTTAAAATGCCATAATTCAAAAGATATACTCTTCTCTAAAATTAAATCATCCCTTGATTAACATGAAGCTTCATGTCCAAGACTTGACCATAAAAAAACCCCAGTCTATATAATCAGTACTAGCAGCTTCAGCCCAAATTGGTAATTTCTGTGCATTTGTCATATGGGTGTCTAGACTTTCTTCAGAGCACTGTCTACTGACTGAAGTAGCATCAGGTAGTTTACAAGATCACTAGAGAAAGCTTCAGGGGTGCAAGACATGCAATTGCTTTATTAGTTAGGTAACCCCTTGTTTATACCTCATTTTGCTTCATCACTGAAAAGTTTTAAATCAACTGGATTTGACAACAATAAAAAAAAAAAACCCTCAGTCTTCAAGGCCAAACCCAAGATGGCCTTCACTCTTAAAAGAGAACACAGGTGTTTGAGAACTGCAAAAATATTTTCCCTAGGCTTTCAAGTTCACAGATTCTTCAAATTCTGGATAGCTTCAGGTCAGTTGCAGTAACCAGCCCATAGATATTCTTCAAGGAAGCTCCTTGAGCTCTTTATCCCATAGCCCTCCATGGAAGAGTCAAAACCAATCATTTTGAAAAATACAGAAAATATACACTTACAGCCAAAGTGCAACACTGCTTTTTTAGTTTTATTTCTATTGTGATCACTTCAAGAAGCACCTTTTTAGGATTACTTCAATATTGACAGCTTAGAAAGGTTTTCAGTTATTAGCTGTGCCCACCAAGGTCTCTATACACATTAGCCATCTTCCAATGAAATATTTCAGAAAATGTATATACACCACCTGCTTTTTTTACAATTTGAATTAAATTTCTATATTGCATACCACCTTAGACATTACCAGCTGCTGGTGATTCTTCCTGCAATAGAAGTGAACCAAGCTGCTCAAGAAACCATACAAGAACTAAACTACTCTTGCACAGTACCATGCATGCTGTACAGCAACAGCCCAAGGCAAAGGGTATGATCAGGGATTTCTCAAGACTGTTCGTGGCTCACCTAAGAATCAAGACCACAGTACTGAGCAACTTCTTAAAAGAGCAGCCAATGGATATTTGCAGCTATAGACTCCACCTGTCCCGATTTCAGTAGCTGTAGAAATTATTTCCACACAGGTTCAATACTGGCTTAAAAAAAAACCAAACCAAAACCTGAGATAGTCTAGGGCAGTAGCAACAGTGCTGAGAACATCACCAACTCAACATTAGTCTGAGATGGAAGCATTCTGCTGGGCACTTCACAGAAGCCTAGCAGATTTTTGCTCATCTGGAGTGTATCATTAGCACAGACTCACTCATACCTTTGCATGTTATTTACATTTTTATTGCTTGAGTGAAGAGAACGATGTGCTACATTTCTGTAGGCTATTTATATCCACAGAAAGCTGTAGATCAGATTTAAGTAGCAAGAACCAAGTCTACTTAGGTCAATACTTATGAGTTACCAAGTTGAGTCACATACTGTTTTATATAAAGATATGACATTAAGCAGTGTTTAAGATGTTAGGTGTTCCTGAACTCTTCCTCTCTAACTTCCAGCAACTTAAAACATCCTATAGCCACTAACCATAAATTTGGTTAAGCTTAGTCAGTACCTTTAAAGAGGTACGGTGCTTGAGAACACACTGCTTATTAGAAGCCACAGGTATAGGGCAGTTGAAAGATAAGCTAGGAGGTGGGGCAAGGTTGAACAAACACCATCTGTACTCTGCAGTGCTAGGCTCTGCAGGGACTGCTGCGCAACAGCAGTAAAAGGCGGAGCCAGCAAGGCTGCCAGATCACTCCCTCCTATGCCACTCAGGTGGAGGGCTATCAGCCCAGATCCATGCTACTGGGGACTTCTAGAGGGAACTCCTGGAGGTCTTTGTCCTGAGCTTAAGCTAAACACTCATGCACCACACATGTCACAGTATGCACAACTCCAGCAATGCAACCAACTTCAAAAACAAACAGTTAAATCATAACTGGATCGTGCCCTATGCTGGAGTTTTGACATGCCCCTTACTACAGCCAAGATGCACCTGAAAAACTCTGGTGGAGGCAGGAAACCCATCACAGCTTTGACACGCCATTCTCCAATTCATATTGCAGCAGTTTCATTTTCACTGCAGTGGCTCCCATCCCCCCATCCCCGGATTGTGTTGAGGGCCTGACAAAGAATCTTAGCCTGCTAGGAAAGAAGGGGAGCTGTTGTGCTGCAGCAGTTTCAGTGGCACATGCAGCCTCTAGAGGTAGTGTTCCATTACAGTCGTAGCTGCTATGCTGTAATCAGTTTGGAAGATCCTCAAGAGAGCTGACTAACACTGCCTGATAGAGAGCTATCAGCACATCACAGAACAGGCAACATTGTTTCCCTCCAAAACATGGCATTTTGGTACACTTCACAGGTGTTTGATCTGAACAGAGAGTTCTGTTCTTCCAAGATTAACTGAAGAACAAGAACTAGACAGACTAGCATATAAGAGCTAAAATAGTACATTAGCTTATTCTGGGAGCAAATCATCCTGGCTTTACCTAGCATGTGCAGTACTGGACAACATATTCACAGGTTTAGCCAGTCTGGTCTGTTCGGATGAACTATAACCACAGTCAAAGTGTCACTGTGCCTCCTGGACACACCCATTTTTTA
>JANHGB010026944.1:41667-56387 GCA_026283785.1 Coracopsis vasa | reverse complement strand
CATAAACAATACAGAAACATAATTCAGTCAAAGGTATAGCGGTACAGGTGACATATTTCTACCTGCATCTAAACTGTTACATCTCAAGGAAAGAGGCACCAGGAAAGACAAGGTAGAGGAATTAGAAGAGAACTCAGGCATACTGTTCTAAAACCTGATTATAACACCAGTAGGAGGAGGATAAACTTCTGCTTTTTAGAACAATATTACAGAATTAGTAGCATCTTTGTCTCTATTTCAGTAATATTGTCTATAGTTAAACATCATTACAATTTAGTAGATACTGCTAAACATAGAAAGATGTTATTTTTGCAAGCTTTGGGAATACATAATAATACTCAAGTTCCTCCATCCCTCATGTTCTATACTCTCTAAGTTACTCTCATTACATCCATTTGCCTTCAGCTTCACCAAAGGAGATAAGGTGTCCTTTCGATCAGCCTTCATCAAATGAGTTTAAACAACTTATTCAAGTCAATATCATGAGAAAAATAGCACAGGTGGAATGACCCTGTCAGCATCTATGAAATATTTGTTAGAGAAAAAGTGTTGCATGGGTTTTTTTCTCTTTGAAAGAATGTTAAATGAGATTATGAACCCCTTGTGACAGACATTTGTGCGCTTACAAGGCCTAATGCATTAATTAGGATTACTACTGCAGGAGAAGAGCTGCTTGCTTCCCCCAAAACCAAATAACCTGCAAATAACCACTACAGTGGCTACTATTTGGTTGCCCTGCTCCCTTTACACATCCCTCCCTATGCCTCAAATGCAAATGTACTTTTCTCAAGTGGGTGAAGCTAACGATCTGACATCTAAAATAATACCACCACCACAATCCATCAGCCGTTTAAAAGAAAAAAGTTTGTTTCAGTATTCTTTACAGAATACTAAATCCTGTTTACAGTAGAAAAGCCTGAATAAAATCAGTACTTTACAAATATTCCTGAATAAAAGTCAAGCATAATTCAGACTTACCCTAGTGTTTGTTAATTAGAATTAAACTAAAACACAAGGTCCATTGATGCTACTATTAGACCCATTCATAAATACTGTGAATTATTCAGAAAACTAAGTATGTTTTAAAAATCAAGTGATAAGTATTAATACACTTTTGTTGGGACTTTTGATTAGCTGATCCATCTCTGAGTGCGTGAGAACAGCTTGCTTCCATGCCTTTTGTGAGAACACTGTCCATCAGATCTCCTTGAAGAACCACCTACCCCAGATGTATATCATAAAAATATTTCCTGATTTTCATGCTTCATATTATATATTTTAAAAATATATGCAAACTCTAATATTTTGGTATTAAAGGGAAAGGCAAAAGGTTAATTTAATTCACTTTGAAAGAAAATTTTACAATCTTCTAAGAGTTCAAAATCAAATTAAGGACTCTACATTTACATTCATTATTTGAAAAATAAAAATATAATTTAACCACAACTATCAGAAGTATAACTGCCGGATGGTACTATCTATTCAGTTTTAATCTAAGGATGTAAAGTTTGTGTAATGTTACTAAAATAGCTTCTTGGTTGCCATAGTTACTTTTTTTCTTCTTTCAAACACAAATTATCCTTTTCTGTTTCAATAAACTTTAAATAAAAGGAAAAGAGATAGCAACAATACAAAACCAATCAAAAATCAGCCTGAAGGCTTAAGATCCATAGTTGCAATGTACTGCCACTCTCTCTTGCTCATAAGCAGCTTGGCTTCAATCTTGTTGTCAGTAAAGAGGCAGGTCAGGAGAATCTCATCTCATTCGGCTCAATTTCCATACTCTTCTCATACAGTAATTAATTCTCATGGTCTAACAGAAAATTAAAATATAAGGCATTTCAGACATGCTGTTCACCAGTGAACTGATTTCCTTGTCCAACTTTTCAAGATTTTCTTCATGTAATAAGCTTTCAAAAGTCAAGTTCTTGAAAAACAAAAAATACAATCACAACACAAAAATGAGCCACATGACATTTAGAACAGGAAAACCTATTAATTCCTTTGCTACATTTACTGCAAATTACCATAAAAATCACTCCTAAATTCTATATCTTGCTGTTAAGGACCTAAGTAATCCTGGCCAGTTGCTTACTTCCTCCTCTCATATTGACTCGTTTCTACCTGCCTATTTGTCTGCCTTAGCTGTTGAGACTGTGACACTTCTGGCACAGATTGCATATCTCACAAGGGTTTTGTAGAGCACCTAGCACATCTCTGATCATGAATTAGAACTCAGTTCTGATTCTCAAGGCAACTCGTAGTCAATACTGTAAAAGAAAAAAAGGAAAAGATAAAAAAAAGAAAAACAGAAAAAGGGCAAAGAAGCCTTTCGAAATACAATTATATGCAAAAGACATCTCACAGTAGATATTTTCTTGCAAAAGCAATAAAAGAAATGCAACTGAGATCTGACTACCTAACATTACAGTTTTGTTTAGGACAGGGAACCAAGTAAATCTGCTAACTGCTGTACATTTTTTCACAGTGACAAGATTTTCACAATATGATAAAATTAGAACTGTAAGAGCTTGGAGAGCTCTCTTAACTTTTAATTAAAACTCTCCAAGCTCACTAAAAATAATTAGGCATTAAAATGTTCTGGTTTTCCTCTGAATTCATTTGCACTACTTCAGTGGTCTAGATCTTGCATGAAACAACAGATATCTGAAACAGAAACACTGGAATTTAACTGGGAGTGATTTCCAGACCTGCTTTCTGTGATGTGGCTAGTGGGAAAAACTGAAGCTTGTCCCAATTCCACCTAAAATGGCTTGTTTCAACAGGAATTCTCTAGTGCAAAAAGCATTTGCTCAGTGCAAAACTCCAGATAAAAAGGAGTTTTAATTTCAGGGAAAGAATAACCAAAGATACAGTTCTGACATTTATTTTTATTTATTTATTAAAAAGCAGAACCTTTAACCTTGCAAATGTTTTTGTTCTCTTAAAATAACTCATACAATGCTATATGCCACACTATTTTTAGAAAAGCAGCAACAGAAAGCATGCTTTTCCCATACAGCAGGGCACTGATATAAACATCAACACAGATGCTCTGTGAGAGAGAGCCGGACTTCTCAAGCACTTGATCATTAAGGAATGCACCAACTGTTTTAGATAGTCTCGTGCCAGCTCCAATTCTGCTCCACACTCCCCTTTGGGAGTGGCAAATCTTGTCCTGCTCCTAATTTTTCATTTTACTCACTCCTCCATTCTTTTTTTTTTTTTTTTTCCCAGAACAGAGGGAAAAAGGCATTGTGTGCCAAGCAGTGCAAGACTAGAATCACTTCCCCAAACAGAGCAAAACTTTCAGACAATTAACCCTCCCCTCTTCTTTCAGATAAATTACTAAGTATAAAATGCAATCTGTTTCCTTTGTTTACTCAATATGAACAATTTGTAAATGACTCAAGGATAAAATTCAGAAAATGTTGTGCTAAATTAGAACCATTATAAACATGCTAATGACTGCTCAACTAAAACATGCAGGATCAGTGTGAAGAAATATATTTAGTTCCTGTGAAATACAGTTGTACTGCCTCAGAACTATTTGGTCACTTAATTGTATATGATTACTTCAGGAAAATGTTAATTTCATGAACACTGCACTAGACGATACACTATGTATGTCAAAAGGAGCTTCCTCAAATGTCATCATAATTGCTTGGGTGCAATGTTTTGGCATATTAGTAGAAAAGAAATATCGTGTAAGTCTGTCAAAATTAGATGTACCTTTCATTCCTTTGCTTAAAGTTTCCGTCCCATTATAAGCTGTATTTTACTGTTAGATTGGCTGTATTCATCGAAGTACACACACATTATCGCCTTATTTGCATTACAATGATAGCATACTGTATATTATATGTAATCACCTATTTCCTAAGTATGTGCACCTCTATTTACTTCTCAGGTGAACAAATAATACTGGCAAGAGAGAGTCTCAGGCTTTACACAACAGCAATCAGTGACAGTGAAAGGGGAGCACAATTTTCTTGCAATCCCTGGCCAACATATTACATAAACTTACAAAATAAAAGAGAATTATACACTTCCTTTCCTGTCTCTTATTAAGTATGTATTAGCAAAGTAACAAAATCAATAGGATTTGCCATATTTGTTATTTTGCAAAAGAAGAAAGTTGGGCAAATGGAATCAGATCTCAAAATCTTCATCATTTTAATTTGCTCCCACACCATCACATCTCTCTGTATTAACCAGCTCTAGAAGATCAATGTTTTTTCCTCAGAGTACAAAAGAAGAACAGACTAAGCCAATATCTTAGCTAGAACTCATCAGCATAGCTTCACTGAAGCCTACTGAAATAGATTTGAAATTTCTCCCAATATTTGGCCTAATTATTCTTTCTCTTAATTTCATACCTCCATTCATTGTTACACTCCTTTTATAATCCTAAACAATACACTTTCATCTTTGGTATCGAGTCTTCTCAAACACTTCCAAGTTGAAGTGACTTTCTTCTCATTAGTATTCAAACAAACTATTGAGAATTTAATCTTTAAATCTTTATGTGTTAAACTGCTTTGGAACAAGTTATGTATCATATGGCATCTGGACATGTATCATCTTTCTTTTACAAGTGAATTTCCTTAGTAGCTCAAGAACTTGCAGATTGCAAGACAGCCTGTGCTCAGCTACACAATAAACTTAACCACTGCGCTCATCTTAACTAAAGACATGCGGCAGATTTTCTTTTCTCTTAATATTGCACAACTCTCCCAGATTCTTATATCAAGCTGAAGCAAGCAGAGGATCTCATCTCAACTCCAAACAGCACAAACAGATATTATGTTATTGCATTGACTCCTATCAGGTGCAATGCCAATTGAATATTGTATTTTTTAACATATTAGAAATTCTGTAAAATTACTATGAAAATATTAGTCAAAGTTTTGAGGAGTAAAAACATCTTAAACAAAAGGTAATACAAAAATACAACTGTGTGTAATCTCATTCACTTCATGTTAGTTTTGGGGAGTTGGGGGAGTGGGAGTAAGCGGACTTCCTGAAAAGCAAGAAAAATCAGTTTCTATTAAACTGATTAATGTTCCTTGGAAAATTTGTGACACCAGATGATTTATGAACAAAACATGGATGATTCAAAAGACCTCTATTTTGTTCCCCCAAATCATGCTCTACTCATAACCTTAATAATGCAGTCATAAACATCTGTTTAATTATTTGAAAAGTTCTTAATATTGTATATAAAAATCTTAACTCAGCCCTTATATAGCATATTCTGAAATTAAAACAATTGTGTAACAAAAAGAATTTTTCAAGAGAAATCCTTACGTGGTTTTGTATGTAAAATAATATGCTCTTGATTTGAAATTACTTCAAATACGGATGCAGAGGAACGAAAACAATAGCTAGAATCGCCTTTCTATTTACCATTTCTCAAGGTTTCTGTGGCACACAATGCAGTCTTTTCCAGGACACTAAAAATGCACTGACAAAATCAGTTCTATAGACCCCTTTATACTAATAAAATTTTGACTTAAACAAATTATTATACTTTATTTAAATAGAAATATTGAACAAGCAAGACTTTCCTGAGCTAATTCATATAAACAGAGCTTTAAAAGGTTTACAAATCTCACAAGCACCCATCTACTTGCCATGGATATATATTTCAGACATAATAGTAGATTTATTATAAATCTTTTGAAAGATTTAAGAATGCACTAATATCTCCAAGAGCAATACCTTAACATTTTCACTTCCCTGTATACATAGAGCTGAAAATAAGCCATCTTTTTTTTTCTTTTTTTTCTTTTTTTTTTCCTGTGAAAGGAAAATTTATTCATTTTGTAAAGTCAAATATTGGGAAGATATGGAAATACTAGAATTAAAGTTGCCCAGAAAACCCTAATTCAGCCCCTGTGTGAATAAACATCAGAATACACTCTTTAAATAAAAATAAATTAAAAAATGCAACTAAACCAAAAAATGTATGCAATTTTTGCACCGAATTCTTGCTACACTCAGCATATGGGACAATCCCAGACAAAAGCATAAACTGGAACTGCAGAGCAAACGAGGCTGTTGCCCACACAATCACTGGCCGTGTTTCACTGCAAAAGTTCAAAGAAATTAAATGAATGAGGGAGGGAACTGCAAAAGGAGAAATGATGGGTCGCAGTTTCATTTTCTGGGAGCTCAATTTAAAAAAACTTGGGGTTTTATTTGAGGAATTGCTGAACATTCACAGCTGCAGCTGTGTCAATGTAAAGTCAATGTAAAGATTGAGGCTATAATATATATGGCTATATATAAACTGCTGCACAAAGTTAGGTCCTCTGGAAAAGAATCAGGACATAAACACCTCAAGCTGAACAAACAATAAATCAATGATAGTTTCAAAGTCACAGTCCTAGTCCCACACCTGTGAAGTTGGTACACTGACTACCTTTTTTTTCCCTCTCTACAAAGAATTCAAGAAGATAATTTGTTTGTAGCACATTTACATGTATGCTGAAAAATCCCAGCCAACTCTGCAATATCCATATCTCCAGAGCACAGCTTGAATAATAAGTAATTAATAGGCACCAAGTCTTCAGACTGACCAGTAAGGATATAACAAGCTACTGGAGACTGTCACATTCATGGAGGAATATCCTGTTAGTGAATTGGATGAATCAGAATTCTTTTTGAGGAAAAATATTGTTTAATGATGTAAGAAAAATTAAACTTGTCTACATGGAAACAGAAATTGTTTTAATTTTAAAATATTTTAAGTTCTGTTGGGTAACTGAAGAAAGCTGTCACCAGCTATGCACACATTCTGCAAAATTAAGCCAATTTTACCCTGTACTTATATAGAGGTCAGACCTTTACAAATTTGAAGCGTACTGTTCATGCTGAATTAAAGGAAATGGACTTTTGTTTCTCCACACTGGACTTCACCAACTAAAAGCACTGACAATAATAAAAGACTGCATGCTGCACCCTCTCCTATTCCAGTAAAAGAGACACAGCCTCCTCTTGCTTTACAGCAATTCTTGACATCCCCCATGTAAAGGCTGACAGACTGTGTAGATTCCTCTGTCTGTTCAGAGCAAGTGATGTCACAGTGTGATGTGCTACTTGACCCTGTGTTTCTCCACAGAAAACATTTTTTGCCCCTGAAGCTGATGTACAAATTCATCACCATAAGCATCTTCCCAAAATACAGAGCATAGCAATCCATTAAATATCAGAGCCAAGAAAATGGAGATCATTTTTGTAAACATCTGAAGGGAGATTAAATATTAGTTGGGAAGTTCTCATCCCAAAATCTGCAACCTGAAGAGGTAAATACATATTCAGTACAATTAAATCTTCATAGTTACAGAGGAGGGAAACCACAGTAAGATCATGCTACCTGTTTCAAGTTATTCTTTATTTCCTATTCTGCTAATAAACATCCTTTCTTTTCCAGATTTTCCTCACTACAAGCAAGAAATAGGCAATTGAGCTCTAGAGAATTATGTCACCATCTTTACCAAAAGTTACATTGCAGGTTAGAAAGATAATTTACACAGTTTCTACCTTAAACATTTAGGCTTCTTGCTTTCATTGATTTAATCCAGACTCTGCAGTTATAACAGTTTAAATTTATGAGCTGAATTTTAGCTGCATAACTCCCCAGAAAATTTAAGCATGCATGAAATTCTACACAGCTACTTTGAAATTGTAGATTAATCCTGGTTTATGACACACTCTTTACACAAATGCAAAAGAATCTAACCAAGACTCAGGTTTTTTAGATGGATTTTTCTCATATTTAGGGCCAACAGAAAATTTCATGTTATCAGAACAGCCCCTAAACAAAAGATTACTCATTTATAAGTTCTGATTTATGATCTTAGAAGTATCCATATCAAAGAACAAGACAGGAAACACCTTTTTTCGAACACTAGTATACTGGAAAATTATTATATTGGCATATTCATTTAAATATACTACCAAATTCAGTGCCTGAGTAACAAGTGAAAATTTGATTCCTATTGCATTCAGTAGATCACATCCTAAGGTACTTCATGCACTTGTACTCTAAGAATAAGAAAATTCACAACAGGATCCTTATATTTCCTCACTGCGAGCTGTACTTCCTGTCTTTCAGAGTGTCTTCAGCATGCCAATGCTCAATTTCTAAGGCTAGATCCTTTATGTACAAGGTTGTATGCATGGACTTCATACAGAAAAAGTAGTGTGGCCATAATGATTTGAGCATGCAATGCAATGGCTTGTTATTATCAAGTCAAGGCAGAAGGTTGAGCTGCTGCCAGGTTCTCCACATGCCCATGGTTTGGTCCACTTAATTTGTGTTGACACACATTACAGTTGAGATCAATTTCTTACCCTTTGGTTGAGTTTTTATTGTCTTTACTCTAAATAAGAATTATCTTACTGGGGTTTTTATCTTGACATTACCCACAAAACACATTGCATTTAGATAACCATAGAATTTTTTTTGTCAACTTCTCTATCCTCTGGGCTGAAAACCTGCTTAAACCCTGTTTGCCGCATTTGCACTTAGGCTATTAATATAATCATGAGCACTAGGAAGGCAAAGTCTCAAACATGGTAAGTTACATGTCTCTGGTTCCTTAAGCTTTTTTTAAACACTTATTTATGGACAAGGTATAACTTACACCACCTTACGTATGGCTGGGCAGGTGGTACTGCTGCTCCCTATAAAAAACACACTAATATTATTGTCAGTGGTGCTCACTTTTCCCCGCCAATCATATTTTCACCTGTTCTCTCTTACAATAAGATTTGACTGAGAGCTCTCTGGGACAAGGACTATTGTTTGCTTTTACTACTGCTATATGTACAACACCTAACATATTTCCTCACAGAGGCCCCTTGGAAAAAATTATAAGGAATCATCTTAATTACTTCTAGTGAACTCAGAGACCCTTCAGAACTCAGTGGCATAAGCTCCATAGAATTTTTTTGTTGTTGTTGTTCTTTTTCCTTTCAAAGCTATACATGTCACATATACATTCCTGTGCAAAGGGAGGAAGGCAGCATGAGCAGGCACAGTTTTTGCCAAGGCAAAGTGGTCATAGCAGGTCCCAGAGCTGCTGGCAAGCTCCATGAAGGCTAAAGTCCACAGAATTTTTTTTAATTCTACAATGAGATTGCTCGAGTTTCCCAAGTTCGGAAAGTTTCTAATTTTAGTTTCTAATTTCTTTTAAAAAGAAAGTCTTGTATTTAGGAACAACAATTCTTTTCAGTGAACAGCCCCACATCCAGATATTTTCAGGAATTGTCTGAAAGCTTTTTAGCTGACAAGAAATAAGAAATATCCTCCTAGAGCAAAATGTAACTCGCTAATGAGCTTGTTATCTTATAAACAGTGGCGTAAATGTGTACTTCGATACAAAGACAATGACAGCTCCCTTCTTCTGAAGGCTATTAACTGGACCTACTAAGCACCTAAGACTACAGGCAATTAGTCCCAGAACATGGGTTAATGAATTTAAATTACCACAGTCCATTACTTTTTGCAGTTATTTACAAAATAAGTATAAAATTTGCCCATTTGTTTTCATGGCATTTTTTTTATTACTCTTTTTGCACTAGTTAAATAATTTCAAAAGATGGATAATGACAGAGATCCAGGCCCTAAAAGTGGAACCTTATACTGTAGTAAATAGTTGATCAGAGAATAAGAGCAAATATTGCCAACAAATGCATAGGAAAATGCTGACAACTGTTTACAGCATAGCCATGCAGGAACCGCCAGGTTGGATCAGGATCCTTAACAATCCCTAGCAATAGTAACTTTTGCAAAGACTAGATCAAAAATTTGAATACCATGAACATATTCCACCTATACTCAAGACTGGACTTTTAAGAAAAAATGATTTTTCATTTGATGAAGCTTCATCCCTTTATAATAGAATCAAAAAGGATAAGCAGTCCACAGTAGAGTTTGGCCACACAGAAAACCACACAAGAAACACTTGTAGAACAGTAATTTGGCATCCGGAAAAATATGTTTTCTACATGGTCAGATAAACATCTTTGTTCAAATTAAACAAAATTTAGGTGATTTTAAAACACTATTTCTACAACCTCCTATTCCTTGCTTAGATGGCACATCCTAATCTTAAAGCCCAATTCCTCTTGTTTTGCAGGTGTTCTGGTTTCAATTCAGAGTATCACGGGTCTAACAGGCAAAGTTACCCATAAAAGCTTCCCAAAATTAGACAATGCATCTCAGCTACTACCATTCACTGGAAAGCAACACCAAGTCAGCTAACATTAACCATGTTCTGTAACAACTTCCCAGAGCCAAGGTACCAGGCGGCCTCCTCTGCTGGACCTTCTCTATGCATTGTTGCTTGGATGCTGCGACTCTGGCAGTACAATATTGTAAAAATCTGGATTAAATCTAGGAAAGAAAGAGATAATTTATAAGTCATCTGTGGGTACATTCTGTCTTTGGTGTGTGGCTGAAACTCCCATTAACACTAACATGAGCTACGCAGGCCTACTGATGGGTGAATTATACCCCTGACAGAAAAGTGGTTTTCTGCTTGATGGATTTTCTTTGATGAACTTGTTGGCTACTGCACAGTCATGTGTATATATTTAAGTATCTCTTTGTATGTATGCATTTGTGTATCTCTACAGTGATGATGTCAGTTTGACTAAAAATGCGGATAAAGCATTTCTTAAGCCAAAATGGGCCAAAGCTAATTTTCCCCATATAAACTTTGGTTTGGCCCTTATTTATCAAAACCAGAAAAAGTTTGACAGAAAAGGGGATCCAAATTGGTTATCCCAGCAAAAAATAGAAGTCAGGGCCTTTCTTAAGACTTACTTTATAGGAACCGTATGCACAACTTTCACTTTCTAGAAAGTGGTTTTCTCTTGAACACACATCAGAACCATTCATCATCATATAATTGCAAGTTGTCAGTCAGAGCCGCACCCTTCGTGCAGTGGCAGGCCGCCAGCACATCTGTCAGAAGCACTCACAAGCTTCCGTGTATTATTGTAATCCCCTACAAAAGGAACAAGCCCATTCACCCAGTCCACATTTTCCAAATCAAATGATGACTGTAAACCCTGAGCCTGGAAATATAATAGCAGGGCATTTTCTCTCTGTAAAAAAGCCACACTTGTCAGGTGACCACAGGCTAAATGCCAGAAAACAAATCTGAAATAATTGTAATCCCCGCATGTTATGTGTAGTTTTTAGGGAACTGGGTTCTTCATACATGAAAGAGGAAAGCTTGGCTCTGGGCACAGAACAAAGTAGCCTCTAATTCTGAAACAGGCTGCAGAGATAAATCATTGTACGCTTTCTGCAAACACCCCCTTCTTGCACTCTAGACTTGATTAGGAAAAATTTCTTCTTCCTTTGGACAGGGTAGTGGGTGACATGGTCTTGTGTGAGGCGATTATGGCCATGGCAGGGGGGTTGGAACTGGATGATCTTAAGGTCCTTTCCAACCCTTACTATTCTATGATTCTATTATTCAATTATCTTTTTTGGCTTCTTCTGTTTCTTTCCTACTTTACCTAGAATCACTAAGTCTTTCTGTTAACACATACACTTTTCTCCTTTTCCTCTTTTCTTCTGTACCTCTTCAAAGACACATTCTGCTCAGGTAGACTCCATAGGGCACCTTGGGGCTAGCCTGGATTTAGTGAACCTGAGGGCTTGGGCCAATGAGTCCAAAGAGGCAACCTTCTCTTTTCGGAAATTACCTTAAGGACTTTCATGGAGAATTAAACAGCTTTCAAGGAAATTAAATACTGCTTTAGAGAGGGCTTCAGAAGCTTATTTGCAGACTATATGCATACAAAAGCCACAAAAAAAAAATTGGAGAATGGAATAATAAACTTCTCCTCTCTACTTCAACTAACTCATTTGCATTCTCTCTCTAGAAAAGTATGACAGCTCAGAAACACTGAGTGAAATACATGCCATTGCTCTTCGAGGTAGCAATGCAGCCACACGAACCCACCAAGATCTTCAGAGCAGCTTTGCCTTAGCAAGTGAGGCTGTGGATGGAGCCTAATGCTTTCCTCTAACCAGCCAGATCTTTATACATGCTTAGATACAGAGGTGAAGCTATGACTCGTCTCTGACACCCCCTGATCAGGCTGATAAAGGCTTTGTGCACTCCACACTGCAATTGGGCATTTATATCAGCCCTTGACATAGGCAGAATGCATACTATATATACAGACACATGCAAACATACATTTCTGAAACAATTCAAAATATGTATGATGGCTGACCTGCTACAAAATTTATTTCTAAGAGCAAATTATACCATCTTGCTGCACAAAGAAAGATAAATATCGTAACAAATCAACTCTCAACTGGGCTGCACACCTATGTCCACACAGTGGTGCTCAAACTAGTGGTAAGGAAAATCTAACAATTCTCAGATTAACTCAGAAAAAAGTTACTGTAACTACTATGAAAGCACGTAAAACAGTTACTGTAACTACTATGAAAACACAAAGAAGCTGCAGAACTGCTCTGCATACTCCAGGTGGTCACACAGACTAGTCTAGCTGGTCCACCTCGTTAGAATGAAACTGGAATATAGAAATACCAGTTTACCATCACACTCCTGCAAAACATGCTGCTTTTCAAAACATCAGTGGGGCAATAAACTATCCCTCAATCCTCTTGTGACTCAGTTTCTCAAAAAGAAAGATGATGTTTTTGTCTCATACAACTACTGAAGAATTTCATTCTTTGCAAAATGGTCATACAAACAGCTTTAAACAAAATAGTATCTTTTTTTTCTTTTTTTTACTATCTTAACTTTTACATATTTTCAAAGTTTTCTTGACATCATTCATTTTTACAGAACTAGGCCATATTCAGTAACTCAATTTCTGGCATGAGTGAAGACCAAATTTCACTAAATCTTAATGAAGTTAATTTTGGGCTTGAGACAATGTGAGGTAATAATATCTGCTGTAAACTGGGTAAAACAAGATAAATGAATGCTTTCTTTATATATATATATATATGATACTAAATACACAGAAATATAAGTACAACATATGGACAACAAGAAATAAATAAGACTGAAAACAGTTTACAACTGCATGGCAAGTATCCAAACTAAATTTCAGGTAGCAGATGGCATGAATAGGATACATGTGAGAAACAGGCAATTTCAATTATCTCTGAATAGTTCATAAACAGGAAAATTTGGCAAACCACAATTTTTAAAAAATGGACTTGAAAAATAACATCGTGTAATAGAGATAACTGAATTGAAAACATAACAATGCAAAGTTATTAAGCTCATCCTGACCATAATTTCATAATGAGTATTAAATGATTACATGTGACAGAAAAGAGCTGCCCTAAATACTCATCCCTGGAAAATGTAGTAATTAATTATTCCAAGTAGGGCTCAGAATTTTGTTGTTGTCATTATCATTACCAAAAAGTGGCCAAGAGATCTTTTTCACCAAGTTCTTTCTTAGCTTTTGTGCAATCTACAGATAACAAAAAAAAAAAAAAAGTCCAAATCTGGACCTGACAGCGAGGTTTATTCAGCAGTGGTCAGATTTACCCACAGATGTCATGAAAAAATCATATTATTTTGAACTATACAGTGAAATAAGGTGCAAAAAAACCCTATTTTTAAAGTCTTTTCTAAATCACACCAAATGAGAATCTGAGCTTCACAAAAGAGTTAGGTCTCCTTTTAACTGATCTTTTAGAAAAATCAAATGTGTCAGGTGAATGTCTGGAATTTAGAAACTTGATAAGTAGGACAGAGGCCAATTTTCTAAACATTTCATTGAGATGCTTACAAATGCTGTGTACAGTTAGTCAGACAAATCACCTGGGAATCAATTCATCAGATATTGTATCATTGCTTTCATACTCCTCTCCCTAATTCTCTTTTCCACATAAGAAATCTGTCAGACATAAAGATCTATTAGCTCAAGTCCCTGAAGTTATTCAGATATCTAAATACAATTTAAGTTCTTAATTGCCGTTTGTGCAAGTGGGAGTTAGATAGCTAAACAATAGTTTGGGTGTCTGCATTCCACTGAGATGTAAGCTTTTCTGTTAATGAAACTCTAAGCATTATCCCTAAAAAAAAAAATGGAAAAAGAACTCTCAACCATTCCCTTCTTAAGCTAGATTAAACACAAAACAAAATAAAAGGAGAACAAAAATCCTGCCTGCATAAATATAGGCAGAAAGTGTAAAGTGTAATTTTCACTTAAATACATACAGATTCTTATTTATCAGATTTGCTGTTAGCAGACAAGATATGACCTCCAAATATCAGAAAAGAAAGGGTTTATTGACCGCTGTGATTCCAGAAACATTTAGTAAGAATCGAGGAAGCTTTTATCCAGTTCAAATGAGAAGTATTTCTCTTTTTTCATGCTAATAAAGAGAATTTGATCCCTGTTAAATGGAAGGTTGTTCAGAAGGCTTTATCAACAGCACCTTCAGCCTGGCATAATAGAGGCACAGCAAAATCAACAGATGCTTCTGAGCATCTCAATAACTGAGGTCTGGGTCTTTGAAAGAATGACTAGTCTGCCATATCATAACTGTCATTTGAAAGAGGAAAAGTGTTGTTTAATGACAGCTGGGGTTTACTGCTCAGATGGATTAGAATAATACTTAAGACCCCATATATTTTATGTACATTGAATGCTTATGAAACTTATTTATACATCTGTGTGCTAATAGC
>JANHGB010026944.1:39025-40954 GCA_026283785.1 Coracopsis vasa | reverse complement strand
TTGCAAATTTATAGTAAATTTATCTAGAAGATAACAATCCTGGGCCATGAGAAACTATCTCCTTCTAATGAAATAGTTACAGTATACACAACTACAGAGTCAAGACACTACAGGCTGAATATCACTTCCATCATTAAAAAGAGGCTGCTATATAATACCTTTCAGACAAAGCCATACAGGAGCCACCAGCTGTGAATATGTTTTCAGAATTCAGAGCCTCCCTGGTGGGAGTCAGCTACTTCTTTGGAGGAACTTAACCCTTTCTCATCATACCTGAATCAGCCATTTCGCAGGTCCTTGTACCACAGCTCACAAAGTCTATGCTGTACTTCCTGTCTTGGAAGTTGGGACAAAACAAAAGCTACTAAGGAGTTGTCAGAAATGTTAGTAACCACCTCATACAGTAGGGGCCCCAGTCAAAAAAGGATCATTTCTCTTCATTCTCTTTCATGAGTCCTGTCCTTGTTAAATGCAGTTAGTCATAAAACAATCAGTAGCAAAGTCTGCAAAGTTCAGCAAGCTACTCACTTCAGAATGAACATGGTTCTGATTTCAGAGTGGTTGTAAGAGCAGGGGTTCAGCAGACTTGAGTTTAATGTCATTTTTCTTTTGCTACTTGCTCACCAACTGACAGTCCCACAAAGGGACAGCTACCACCCTCATCCTTTCTATGCCTCAGAGCACAAGAGATTGCCTGGCTTTGTAAAAGAAAGATCTTGTATTAAGAACATTCCTTACTCTCTGTAACATTAAAAAAAAAAGAAAGTTTCTAAAATTTAAAAGTACAGCAGAAAATATAAACTTAATTCAATGAATCCTAGTGGCCCAACTACCAGTTTCAGACCAGTAAATCAGTATGCTTAATGTCAGCAACCAATAAAGCAGAAACATATGCTCTGCTTCACTAATGGCACAAAGAACATTCTCTGATTGTCTCTTAGTTGAAGCCAAATGTTTGTTGGTTAAATCAAGATTTATTTTAGAAACATTAATTTTCAATAGCATGGAAACTGATTTATTTTCTACTAAAATCTACGAGATTACTTTTAGTTTAAAAAGACTTCCATAATGGTTTCTGCACAAGACCTATCAAAAGAAATTTCTTGGCCTGTAAGAGCCATCTATCCTGTCTCCCGGCTAAGAAACCTTCCCACAGTATATTATAGTGCAACATATGAGCTACTGTGTTTGAAGTTACAGATTATTTTATCAACCCGTAGATGTTCTCTACACCTAATAAGTGATGCACTGCCTTGGAACAAACAGAAAAGCGTTTTCTTTGATTTTGTATTTTCTTTGTTTGAAAAGAATACTAGATGCTAAGGCAATAAATATCAATATTTATTTAATAAAATATCAATATTTAATAAATATCAATATAAATATTCAATATATAACTGTTGAAATATGCACATACATATACCATATATCACACCAAACATGATACTAAAAGAGAACTCTGACACCTGCTGAGCTGCCATTTTTCTTATGCATTTACACCAAGAATCAAGTAGTTAGGTTTTCCAGAAAGTTCAGCTCTCTTTCAAGCCCTCAGGAGACATAAACAATTTGTCTGAAGTGTTCCCGCTATTCTCAGCACTGTTTTAATAAATGAAACATTTTTATGTGACTAAATAAGAGCTGCTTAATACTAGGACCATTTGAAAATCTGTTCCAGTGGGGGTATCTCAGAATAGCAAGAAGTCCAAGTAGCATCTTTAATATAATAATTCATTACCTTTAGCATATAACAATGTATTATCTAAGCAAGAACTGCAAGATTGGTCCCACAAATTGTTTGGGGTTTTTTTAATGTAATCAATGTAATTTTAAGAAACCAGGTAATTTCAGTATCTCAGAGATCAAAGTAAATAAATGGCTTCATGAAAGGGTCAGCTGAAAGTATATGGCACGCATATATACTTTCAT
>JANHGB010026944.1:9025-34025 GCA_026283785.1 Coracopsis vasa | reverse complement strand
CTATAGCATATCATTCATATATATTTGGAAATATCTACTAATTTTCCATTTATTAGGAAATACCTGCCAATTTTCACCAAGCTCTCCTACCCATTTTTCTAAACAAAGTCAGCGAGGAAAATGGAAAAATTTTTTATATAGTGATAGTAAAAGTATAATGCCTATTAAATTCTCATGCCCTGGTGACTGACTCCCTGAGCAGCAAAAGTGCTGAGAAGTTTTAATTTGTCAGCCCACACATATCTGCATTTCTAACAACAGTAAAACTTCTAGAGAATAATTTTGAGCTTTCCTTGAAGAAGGACTTGTATGTTAAGGTCTAAATGTCTAATCAAGATAGCAATTTTTAGATATTTTTCATCACATAAAATTATTCCATTCTATTTTAAGATAGTCTTGATTCTAAGTAAAAATTTCCAGCAGCACTCATCTAATATCATTATGTACTGGGAAAAATGTTTTTGTTTGCACTCATGTAAAAGGGAAAGAAAAGCACATTGCTTATTAATATCTACTGGATTGTTTAAGAGGATTTTTAAGATACAAGTTAAAAGAATTTCATAATTTCAATTTCTCCTTTTCATTTAATAGTAGACATTCATTAGGACCCACACACTGTAATAAATTATAATAATTTCAAACAAGAATTAAATTACTAGGTACCTAGTGAAAGAGCCATTTTTTCTTAGGTACCCTGTAATCTAACTGTCAGATTTAAAATCTATTCCAAATCAACTCTTCACAACATTCACATTTATTCATCTATGCTAAATTAATAAAAGGTGTGAATAATACTGACAAAATTGATCATTATTGTTCATGTAGATTTAGAAAATTATAAGGTAATCTAAAATATAAAAGGAATTGAGGGAAACTATTACAGTTCTTATAAATAAATTCATCCTTTGCTATATTTTTCTTTAATCAGGAAAAATCTCCAACAAGAATTTATTTAGATTGACTAGTAAAGCTATTTAATAAATTGCACATTTCAGAATAGAACTACTTTTTATTTCAAAAACTATTAAAAGTTGATGATGACTCTGATGCAACATGAGAGTTCACCCAGAATTTTAAGACATAATGCTGAAATACCAAAAATGCTACCCAGTGCCAGTCTGAATACAGATTTTTTGTAGGTTGAGCCTAGGATATGATAAGCACCTTCCATGAGGTTCTGAGTGAGCTCAGGTAACACAGAAGTAAATGGGAATTGAGGTCACTCAGAACCAATCAGAATCAAGATCTGGCTGAATATGTCACTCTGAAAAACAGGGTGAGCATCCCTCCCCTTTATCTGTGTAAACAGATATAAAAAGGGACAGCATTCTCCAGGGAATTAAAGGTATTACACAGTCATCTTTCCTTATATAGAGACTTATCAGCAACTACAAGTAACCATTGGATATTATCACTGCTCCACATAAAACCAAAGACAATGTCTATATTAGACTATCCTCTCCTTTGCATTTTTGCAGTAATTCCTACCATCTAACCTCACTGATCCACTCCCCCCTAACAGGGATCCCTGCAGATAAAGTAAAGCATGTCAACATCTGTTCCCATTTACACCGATTTTAATTTACAAAAAGAGCTTGGCTATTTTCAGAACAGGCTCCAGAGCACAATGACAGATTTAAGGCCTTTAATGGGGTTGCGTTTTGAGTGTGTCAGCATTTCATACTCACCAGGACTTGACTCTAAGGGGTTGCACCAAAAGAAGATGCGGGGGATTATGGAGCCACAGCAAGGGTGTTCTCCTCACCTTATAAACCAGCTGACAAACTTGTTACGTCCTTAACAAATCTTCCTTCGCTGCTTTGACCAGAAATCAGAGATCCAGAGCACTGGTAGAACAATTCCTCCTCTTCCCATTTTCATTCTGTGCATTCCTTCTACTGCCACACACCTTTCTGAAACTCAGCATGTATTACTGGGGTACACTCTCCAAACTGCTTTCTCATGACATAGCTCTGTTCTGACTGACTTTTGAACCTACTGATTTTTGTGAAAGCAAAGCTAGGCCAAAGCTTTATGTGGCTTTTGGCTTTTGTTTTTGTTTAAAACACAGTCTTTGTTCTCTCCTGCTCTGTCATATCACAAATTTCACAATATCTAACCATCATTTTTCTAACTGGAATTTATTTATAGATTACCCTTGTAAATCTAAAGAACTTACTCATCCTACCAGCAAGTTACAGAGCACACAGACTGTGAAGGTCACAGTTGTACAAAAACAATTCACAGAGTTTCAGGGAATTCATAGTGACTCAAAATAAATTTTTCCATCTCCTAAGAGGGTTTAGTTTTTTTTAAGATATACAATATGAAGAACAACTTGGAGAAACAATGCACAAGTTGTGTTGTAATCACATAACAGCTAAGACATGAGCAGCTGAGCAGAAGGAAGATGGGCAGTGGAATGCCATACAGTAATCATCACTGTTGACTAATCAGAATTTGAGACACTAGAAGGTAATAAGGGTATTATAAAGAATGGCTTATTGAAGGAGCAGCTGTTTATGTGTAGCTCACTGTTTAAATGAGTTCCAGTGGATTGCCATGGTACGTTTTTGGTAAAAAAGTTTTACCCCAAAAAAAGAAAGAAAAGAAATTATATCAGAAAAAGCAAGCCCAAGGGAGCAAATATCTGGGTATCATCATGACCACAAGTACATTAATAGAAGCAGTTATATAAGTATTGGGGATATCTGAAAAATGACATAAATTCAGTGGCTCTGGAAGTTACAAAAGAATATTCATTACTTAGGCAAAGCTTAAATGCCATCTTTGTTAGCCTCCACCACTGAGTGTTGTTGCCATGGGCACAAGAGCTGAGGTGGTTATGAAGGGTAATAGACAAAGAAAAAACAAGGGAAAGTATAACTAAACCCAACTACTGAGCCATTTTAAGACATTTCTATCTGCACCAGCAGCCAATAAACAGAATAAATAAATTTGACCTAATTTACAAACCAAGCCAATTTTAATATCCCTCCAAGTAAACATAATAATAAAACAGTGCTATGATCTCACCTAGGGAAATCTAATTAAATAATGTAAAAAGACAAAAAATAGAAACAATATTCAAAGTCACACCAGTGGAACTGACAACTCACCGTAATTCTCAGACAAAAATTATGTTCAAATCTATGTGTAATGAGGTTGTTCCACAGTTTTTTATTTGCTTGTTTGTTTTCTGAAACCAGCTTAGTTTTGTTTTTAAAAATAGTGTTGAACTGTTGGGAGCAGGAAGGAGACTGCCAAATAGTAGAGGAAATTTATCATAATCCATTATTTAAAATATTCTACTTTGGACAGCAAGGACTTGGTAATATTTAAAAGCAGTCAGCAAGCAGTGGAAACTCTGGTATCTTTTGTAACAGTTCACATGTCAAACTGGCAAAGTGCCCACAGCGTACGGCAGAAAAATCTATTTAATGTCTGCCCCACAAGGCGACATGAGGCTTGATTGGCAGAAAGCAGAGAGTGGCTTTTGATCATGTGTCCTAACAAGCAGTTCCAGCTCCTGTCTCTTCGGCTGAGCGGCTCCACATTACCTATTCAAACAGAAGTGACAGGCCACTGCACTACTCTTTGGCTCTAGTCGCACGCAGTGGGAGCTATGCTGGAGACAGAGCCACTGATTAAATATATCACTTTTTTGAGACAAGCAGGTTGTCTGAATCAAAGTTGGACAGAATAGACTCAACATTATTAAAAGAGGATATAAAACTGGAGTTGAGTGATGTTAGGCCAGTTTGTACAGCCTCAGGGATTCACAGACTGACAAGGGGAATAAGGAACAGCAGAACTCATAAAGCAGGGTCAGAAATTAGCTGTGACACCTTGGCCATTTTCCCATCACTTCAGGGCCACTGTGTTTCAAATCCCGTAGTCTCTTTTTGGCCTTTTTTTTTTAATGATTTTGCGTGAGGAGAGGGGGAGGGGGAACATAAAATTCATTAACTACCAAAAGCTGCAAATCGAAATTTTACAATAAAAGATAAAGTATTACCCACATTTTGCCACCTAATATACAGTGTTTCCTAATTAGATTGGGGCTTTTTCCTTGTGTTCTCATCAGCCAATTTGATTGTCATAAAATAATTTGTTGATACAGCACTAGCAACTCTTGCTCTGAGGAATAACTGAAAGCTGGGGAAAATGAATGAATAGAGCTGCTTATTACATTGCCTTGTTAATTCATTAACAATTTGGTTTGATTTTTGAGGTTATATGTCTGGTCACTGTCTGTTGTGTTATCTGATATGCCGACATAGAAAGGCAACAGATATGATACATTGTCTAGTCATTATATCACAGAAACAACAGGCACGCTGAAACTTGGAGGAGCCAATGCTCCAACTACATTTTTAATTACAAGTATAACTGCAGATATAACAAAACCTATTAATAATGCTGTCACACTGCATTTAAACAGCTAAAAACACAAACACTTCACAGAGGAAACAAAACTGAAGGAAGCTGATTTTTCTTTGTGATGCATGTTCATGCCAGGACCATTAAATTATTTCTGGGCTATTTAAAGGTCTGTAAAAAAATGTTTAAACTATGACACAATATCTAGACAGATACTTTTCCAGAACTACTCCTTCAGTAATTCCACCGAAGTTAATAGAGTTACCTCAGGAATAAATTTGGTTCAATATTTAGTTTTCACTACAGCAAGTTCTTCTGACATTTTAACAAACCTCTGCCTGATGTGTTAGTTTTTGTTTCACTGTAAATATTTAAAGTAATCTGCTTGCTACATATTTAAGATATGGTAAGAACTGTTAAGACCTACAGTGAGAACCAGAGCTTTATAACTGTTTTAAATATTGAAAATGCAGGTAAATGTGAAGAGAGAGTAGAAAGAACCAAATCCTGTCCTCATGCATATGCCTTAACACATCAAGCACAGCTATAAATGCAAACAGAATTCAGTCTTAAGGCAGTTAGACTAACAAGAAATTTAGTACAGAGCTCTCAATGTTTCTGGTGCCACTGCAGGCTCTCCAAACTGGAGTGTTCAGAGTTCCTCCAGATGGGTGAAAGAGCCTGCTTGCTTCAACATTTTCAAACAAATGAAAGACAGAAGAGTATTCAAGATGGGGATTTTTAGGTTCAGTGAAGATCATGATTCACTATAGAAGGTGATGTCACATCAAGTTCTCCAAGAAATGTGAGCAGGCAGCAGTGCATTACAGCTTCATGTCAAAATATGGCAAATGATTATGTAAAGCATTAAGTAAAACAGTTTGCAAAAAGGAAGATGAAAATAAACAGACATTCATGCATAGGGCACTGTGCCCGGGAACTCTGGGCACCTATGTAAGTAAAACTAAAAATATATTATGATTAATATAAGAAAACAGCTATTAGATACGTTCCAAAATTCTAGGCTGTGGAACAAGACATTTTGGCACAGCTTTGCTGATTGTCAGCCCATGTTAAAAACCAATCCAAGACTGCAACAGAATGGGTGCTGCTAGTCAGGATGAAGCAATGTTAACAGGAGCTATGCAGATGTTTAAACAGTACTTGCCCTCATGACTACATAGAAAAAGGGATATTGAACTCTTTTTTCATGAATATCACAATCAGAACTCTACAGAAACTCTACGACTTTTTTATATTATTACAGTAATACAGAAGATGGAGGATTTTGACACATAACCAGCTAGTAACTCATGCTTTATTTTGGAGATCAACATGCCAATGAGTGAATAAGGAAAAAGCCTGGCTACAAACAGGAATTAGAAGGGTTCACCACAATCCAAAATACACTTATGAAGCACAAAAAAAATGTAGTTTAGAACACTGAATTGAGTTTTGTTCCTGGTTTTCCCTTTGTGCTCATCAACGATGTACTGGGAAGTGAGAGTATACATTCAGGGGTAAAATTCAAATTATACAGATGAACAGGACTCAGATAGGGCTTGAGCATACTGCCACTGATGTTCATGATAAAGCCCCCCTTGCCTTTAAAAGTACCAGACCAGTCCTAAAGTGCAGAACTAGGGGCCTTAAAATGAACCATATTTGAGACCACAGCCAGGATGCTGTGTCCAGTTCTAGACTCTCCAGTACAAAAAAGACATGGGTATATGCAGAGAGTCCAGCAACGGGCCACAAGAAAAACAAATGATTGGAGCACCTCTCATATGAAAAGGGGCTGAGAAAGCCTTGAGCATTTAGTCTCGAAAAGACCGGTTCCAGGGGATAATACATAAATATCTGATGGCAGGAGGAAAGAAGGCAGATCGACACTCTTCTCAGTGGCGCCCAGCGAGAGGCTCAGAGGCAAAGGGTACAAATGGAAATACAGAAAATTCCCTTGAAACAGAAGACAAACCTTTCTTATTGTAAGGATGACCAAACACTGAACAGGTTGTAGAACTTCCATCCTTGGAGATGCTAAAAACCTGACAGGACAGAGCCCTGAACAATCTGTTCTAGGCAATGCTGCTCTAGGCCAGGCCATCTCAAGTGGTGCTTTTCCACCTAAGCCACTCTGATTCTCTGGCCCTAGGAAATCACCAGCAAACTGAATGCAGGAGAACACAGGTAGATTGCCACTGAAATAAATACAGTAAAACTGTCACATATTGGCTGATATACTTGAAAGAATAAAGCTGATTTTAATGATAACACCCTAAATTTTATGATGCTGTGAACTGAGCAATTCTTTGTAAAAAGGATAAATTCAAAATCCAATTTCCCTCCTCATATTATAAAACACTGTAGAAGATTGCCAAATGTTTTAAGCTCAAGTTCTTCCCCTTACAAATTTCAGGGAAGAAAATAATGTCTAAAAAATACTTAAATAAATAGTATTTTAAATGGAAAAAATGAACTCCTTTTTTTCTCTAATTGTTACTAATTCACAAAATTCTTAAGAATACACAGAAATAGTAACACTGACGTTGAGTGGATTTAGTCTCCTTAACATAATATTTGTTTGGGGTTAATTAGCACGGCTGAAAACTAATCTTAATTGTTTGCTGTTTCCACTGGAGGTAGGTTTCCCTTACGAAAGAAGTGGCATCTTAGTTTCAGACTAAAACACAGAGGTGAGAATATCTGCTCTCTCCATTAGATGAGCTAGACAGCCTAAGCATGTAGCTGCCTCGTGCAGTCAGATAGCGAATGCCTCTGTCTCTCTTGTGGCAAATAAATAAAGTTGTCAAAAATATTTTTAAGTAATGGTAAGGTACCTAAAGCAAATACTGTATAGGAAAATAAGGAATATATCAGCATTTAAAATGTACATGCTGCTGAACATTTTTACTGTCATTTCTTTAAGAAAAGCAGATCTAATTAGCTGTATCTCTAAAGTGCGCACCTAGCATTTTTATTATGTATTATAACATTTTGCTTAGAGTTGACATTTTTATTCTGACAAGCACTGTCTGGAGAGCTCTCAATAAATAATACATTTACAATTTTCAGTAAATAAGCACTGGACACAAATCATTATCCTTACTTACAGCTGCCCCTCTCTAATAGTGCTTTTACAAGTAAGGTGACTATTCAGTCTAATGCAATACTCTCAGTGATGGAAAGATATTTTCATTCATTACCACAGTCACAAGCACTTAAAGCACTTTTAGGCCCTATTGCAAAACAGCAGGAACGGCAAAGCAAATAAGACCAACTAAAACTAAAGTTCATCACCAAAGAAATCTGAGGTCATTTCCAAGACCCTACAGGACTTGGAAAATACAACGGCATACAAGATCGACCACATACAAGCCCTATCTTTCCCTCATATCTTTGCATTTACATTAGCAATTTTAGGAGGGGAAGTAATGAAGTTTAGTCCCTACTATAAAACTGATGACTACAAAATGTATTTCAATTTCCATTTTAAAGCATGATCCAATCATAACGTTGTTTGTGTCACAGTACATCAGAAAGCAATGAAGTTTAAATTTATTTTTCTGCTGCCAAGATCACGCAACTGAAGCAACTCTCCATATTTTTACAGCTATTTACTCACTTAAATTCTCCACCACAGAGACTAATGTCAGTTGTACCCATTGGTACTGAACTTGCCTTTCTTACCAACCTAAAGAAAAAGCTGGCTTTGTAGCTATGCGTTTTAATTAATGCTTTTATAATGCTAATAACACAAATAGTGTAAAGATAGCAGATCCTATACCTCTCAAAATCTTTATATATATATACAAATCTGTATACCTTAGGCTTTCTAAAAAAGGAGGCAAAAATGTAAAGGAGCATAGTGCAAAAAATTATATAAAATGGAAGCATGGAGACAATTTATCACACAATCAAAATGAATTTAAATTGTATTCAGCAATAGACAATGTCAAAACTGAGAGGTACACTGTGATTAAAAAAAAGATGAGATGACCCCTGATGGCAAGACATTGGAAAATACACTCATTGGGGAGGAACTGGTTGGAATGTTCAGCTGGTGAAGATTTCTGCCTGTTTCAGTTTAATCTGTCCCTGTCAGGGACAAGTTCAGAGACAATGAGGAAAGGCTCAAAGCCCATTTGTTCTAATAAAAAGGATTTCACTCATCTCAAATATTCAGGCCTGAATAAAGACATGTCCTCAGTGTAATGTGAGCATCTCAAAATGGTGAAAGCAAACCTTCACCAAAAAATACCTTAAAGAGTTATCACAGCTAGAAGGGATGTCCCAGTCTTCAGAATTGAGACCTGAATTTCATACTCTCTGAACACCTAGATTTGAGCTATGATCAACTCTGCCTATTAGTAAAACCAACAGTTTTGTAGATGTGCAGAGGTACAAAGCTTCAACACAAAAAAAAAACTGCATTGGGAAACTGAACCTCCAGAAAAGCATAAGCTCCATAAAATGTCACTTATCCTATATCTAGGTAACTGCCCAAGAGTAATGAAGGTGTATTTTCTCCTAACAGGTCCTCATGTGGCTTTTTCTGTTCAAGTTCCAGCAGATCCTACTGTGAAAAATGCAACCATCACACTCGCCACAGTCTTGTTGATAATCCTGAATCAGAGCTAAGAACTGAAGGCACATTAAAATCTTTTAGCAAAAAAGATAGTCTCCATAATCCATTGACTTAGTCATATAGATCTCATTCTTCATGATACCTATGTAAAAAGACTGTACTGTTCCCCAATTCTGTGCCATGAACAAATTTCAGAACAAAGAAAATGAAAGGAAAAATTTTCAAATGTAAGATGAAGCGTACTGAAAAAATGCTGAAGAATTACTATCCTGTAATCCAAACAGAACCTGTCAGTAATGACTAGATTCTCAAATGCTACAACACTGGGCAAGATTGTAGTGTAGACAGCCAGATAATAAATGCAAAGATAAGGTTGAAAGATGACAACATGTGACAGTTTCTTAAATAAAAAGTGAGAGAGCATTTATTCATAAAACAGTACTTCAAAAGACTTTAAGATAAAGGCAGGAAATAGTAAAAAATTCATAAATTCACATATACCTAGAAGGATAAGTAAAAATGTGAGACAAAATATTAATGACCAGACAGAGTATGGTAACACTGGCTGGGCTTGCCTTTATAGGAAAAAAATTACCTGAACACACGTTGCATTCTAGATGTCATTAAAATAAGTTCATTAAAGTTATTTCTGCTTCAAACAAGAATTAATTTTTGAAAGAAAAATCAAATACCTCAGATAGAAAGAAACTAGGCTGTACCTTCTTTGAGTTACCAGGAAAATAACCCTAGAAACCAGTTTCTTTGTGGTAATATTCCTAAAAATTCCTAAGTTACCTTAACACATTACGACATAGGAATCCACAATACACTACAACAAATGAATTCTTCGAAATGTTATGATACATAAAATTTCTCTAAATAGAAGAATATATTTTTCTAAACCATCAACATAAATTGCAAGACAAAGGAGTGGCCAATGTGATTTATCAAGATCATTGGATGGAAGAAAGAGGGAGAGAGTTGCATTTAATTATGTAGTAAAAAGGTAAGACATTCAACAAAACAGTGGTTTAGGAAAATGTGCCTCATATATCTCCTCTAACTTGATCCAAGTCATCTATTAATTGTGTGGACTTCTGGGCTCTTGTGTTTTTATTTTGGAAGTGTATCTGGAGCTTAGCAGAAGAATTTCTTGCTTCTAACTAAAAGCAAGTAAAAGATTTGTATTAAATTAGCTATATACATAGTGGATTCTGAATTTGCCTACCAGAAATGATTTTTAAGAAGAAGAAAAAGGAAACGTTATGAGGATAGCACCTAGCAGATGCAGCAAGGTTTTTCAAAGATGTTGAACAGACTTTGAAGAAGGTGGGGTTTTTTTCACATTCAAAGGGCTTGTTTCTAGCTGAGAGGAACCACTTACCTTTTATGAATTCCATAGGTGTCACAAAAAACAAAACAGTGGCGTTAATTAATTTTTAACAATTAGTTTGGATAATCCTAACAGCAAGTCCCAGTAACATTTTTAAAGCCTTGAAAAAGAACAAAATATCTGTAGCCATCAAGAAAAATGTAGAATAAAGAACAGGGGTTTATAAATGCAAGGTGTATTAGGACAACCAGGGATTACTTTCATCAGTGGAAATTATGGGTATAGAGCATACCACAAGATAGGTAACTTGAACTAATCTCCGTAAAACCTTTGAAAAACATTCAAAAATAGTCATAGAGATGTTCAGTAGTTCAATTCTAGACCTGATCCAAAAAAGAGGACTCCTGAAATGTATTTTCAGAGGACTCCTGAAACTCAAAGGTTTTTATCCTGGGATTTTACTGGCATGATAGAAAATGTTATAAGGGAAGTGTTAATCTATTTTAAGTCAATATAAAAGAAATTATTTCTTATAAAAGAAATAAAAGAATAAAAGAAATATTATTTCTTTATAAAAGAAAGCCTTCAATTTATTATTAACTAATTATTATTATTAACTAATGAAGCTGGAGGAAAAAATAACAAAACTCCAAATCAGAAAATCCACCATTACTGACTACTGTAGTAAGATTTTTCTATTGCATATCAAATGAATAATACATGTGAATCCTTAATTTTTGATTTAGATATCTTCAGACGCATTATGTATCCCTATGAGTTACCTATACACACCCATAGAGAGAAAGTACTAACAGGTGCACAACAGAGAATAGGTGGAACTTTCTGAATATACTACTTTTTACATAGATGTTCGTTATTCCAAAACGCATACGTAAAAAATCTTTGATTTCTCAATGTTCAACTATGGTCTTCAAGGAGGAAACAAGAATGGGAAGCAGTTTATAAAAAGCTTGTGCTAGAATTGTGAACTGAGCTTGGCTGAAAAATGATACTGTATACATTGCTCAGAATCAAGGTCAAAAGTGAATTAGGAATCTAGGCCCTGAGTAATGAGGGCTTAGCGCTTAGCAGAAATGACATGCCCAGTTTCCAGCTCAGAAGTGCCAGCTGACCTGCCAACCCAGCATTCCAGATCTGAAAGGGGGAAATCTGCTCTCCTAGCTACAGACAAGATGTGTGCTACTAATTATTGCTTGTAGAGGCTTATGATGAAGTACAGTAGGATATTTGTCTGGAAGCCAATTCTCAGCCTAGAATTCAGTCAGCCCAGGCCATGTAAATCTGTCTCAAAAAAGTAATATAAGCAATATTCAGAAAGAAGGGTCTTTTACTGAAGGGAGATAGAAGGGGAAAGAATCAGTCTGACCATTCTATCTAACATAAACTATATAAAACTATATAAACTCTATAAAGAGATTTAATAGTTGATTGGACAGAAAGATACTTCCAAAGGAAAAGGAAAAAAACCAAAAAAAACCAAAAAAAACCCCAACAAAACAATCCTGCTCATAAAAAACCAAAGATGAATATACTGAAGTTATCCAAGATGCCCTAGAGTCTAGCGCTGTTGATTAAATTAGACACCTGTTCATTTCTGACCTCTAGTCTTACGAGAACACATGTCAGCAAAGTCTTTACATACTCAAATTAACTCTAAATATTTGTAGCATTCATTTTTTTTTCTTTTTTTTTTCTCCAAGTAACAATTTTCTCATCAAATTTCTCATTTCCAAATCACTACAAAGGCACAAGAATGCCTTATTGTATGAAGTATGCAAACACTGGACTATGAAGTAAAATAATGTTGTTTATTCTGTGATGTTGGTAATCTTTGTTCAAAGTACAAATAACGATAAAAACATACCTAAGGTATATTTAGTCCTGTATGAGGTGCTCATGTTCCCAGTATTATACACAAGACATGACACTAGCTGAAGCACTATTATTAAAGAGAGATTAAAACAGCTGTACATTATGCTGAAACACTCACTCTCTCCTTTACAAACAGACGGTCCTGGATTACAAGCAGCACTTGACCATTTAAATCACTACAACAACCAGATTTAACCAGCTGGGCCATATTCTCTTAGGCAATGCCTGTTGACCTCCTCAGTCACAGCTGCTGAGTTGAAATTCTCATTAGAGAACTTATTTTCAGAAGCCAGAGGACTCTGATTAAATACATCTATTTAGACATGATAAAGTCTTTCAGTATATAATTCATTTCCAATGTTATGAGATACAATAGAGACCACAAGTAGTATACAGAAGCATTACACTTAATATGTGAAGGTATAGCCAAAATATTTAAGTATTTCACACCAGCAACTTGTATTACTCAAATTCAGATTCTATATATGGACTAGAAAGTTACTATATAATAACATTGAAAAAGACTTGCTGTACTTGCATGGGTATTAGAGCAGATGACTGGAATTCTTGGGTTCTTTATTCCACTTCTAACTCTACACTTAACTTGACATATGATTGTATGTTAGCCCAGCCCCCACAGCTACATTGATGGTCATGGAGCTACTTCATATAAAAAAACCCCTATAAGAGGTTGTTTAAAAGAGACTATAAAATAGCAAAATATTTTCATAATCTCAGACCTCATTTCTCCAACTGACTCTGCACTGTTGCAGTTGCAGTACCCACAGTCACAACAAAAATCAAAGTCTTAAAATAGTGATTATTTTTAGAATGCTATCTTAACCCAATCAAACCAGTCTGGAGAGTTCACTTCTTTTTAATTTAGAGAAACCTCTGAATACTGATATAGGTGTTCAAATCTGTCATAAGATTTTTGGTATTCCTAGCCTACACAGAAGTTTAAAATCATTGAAGTTCCTAAGTGTAACATCTTTTAAGAATTTGCTATCTTTCTATTAATGATTTTTCTGTGCTGATTTATATGATACCAGTCAGATGTTCACTAATTAAATTCTGTAAAAGTAGTGACCTTTCTTCCTACAGAAAATACTGGATGAATTGAAAAGAACTTCACATGAAGCTACAGTCAATTACCTTTGAACTTACAGGTAGACTTTAGAATAGTTTTCCACTCTAATATGGCCCATAAAAGGCAAGATTATTTTATAGATCAGAAATTACCTCTATTACACACCTGATGAAAACACATAGCATGGAAGGCTCAGATGCAGTGAGAGGGATCTCTCCACTGGGCGCATACCTCTCTTAAATCAAACAGTGTATACTAATACAGAGGAAGTGCAGAAAATATTGAGAATTCATACAAAAATAATCCATGAAACACCTGAATGCTTACAGTAAGATACAATGTTTAAACTTTCTGATGCATATTCTTATTAGCACACCATTCAGTATACTCCTGGTAAAGTCTTAGCTGTGGCATCACTATAATCAACAGCAACTTGTATACACCCACAGCAAA
This sequence comes from Coracopsis vasa, assembly GCA_026283785.1. Taxonomy (NCBI): domain Eukaryota; kingdom Metazoa; phylum Chordata; class Aves; order Psittaciformes; family Psittacidae; genus Coracopsis; species Coracopsis vasa. The sequence goes on along the minus strand of JANHGB010026944.1, from coordinate 20,285 downwards.
GTATGAGCCAAGACCTTTGATTAGCATGGAGTGTCAAACGACTGTCACTGACTGTAAAAATCAACTTTGCCAAAGTAACATTTAAAATAGTTTTCCTAGTCTAACCACCAAATCTAAGAAAGCAATTTTTAAAAGAGTGATCTTTACAGCTGAAAACAGACAGATGGTAGTAAAGAATCTGGGACATTCTCTCTTTAGAGATGTTTCACCAGCTTCAGAAAGGACACCTATAGAACACATTTATCTATGTGCTGGCATTTAACAATTATGCCAAGAAATTTGAAAGCCTGCTTCCATCCCTACATGATTTTATCACATATTTAAGCATATTATTGTATCAGCATCAATTTTAGTTGAAATGCATCCCTTGGCTACATTGCTACATGGAGCAGAGGGATCCTAAAGTGCACCACTTAAAGTGGACTGTTACTGTATCATGAAATTGAGGCAGTAAAATCATTCTGCACTCATTCATATTTCAAAGAAAGAAGTAATCACAAAGTTCTACTGTGTTATGCTTCTACTATGTTACAAATATTCTTCCTGGGTTATTTTTAATGCCACAAAATAACACTGGTAAAATAACTAACAGAGTCCACATTGATGCCTCCACACCTGTTTATATATTTCAGAGCCTCCTGCTCTAACATCTTCCCAGGTACAAACTCATGTATGAGCTCACAGACTAGAAGGTGTTGCTTCAGAAGCAACCAAGGCTTCATTCTACTTGACATGGGGAGAGATTTTTATAGCCGACCTTAACTTTGTGCACGTATATACTGACAAACTCATTCTGCAACTCTGTTTAGTTCCTATCAAGACTAAAATCATAACAAAGTTGATGAAAATATCTGAATAAGGACTGAATACATAAACTGCCTTAGAGCTCAAAGATTTGTCCTCATTTTTATCTCTTTTAACATATGCAGGTCAGAACTAGATACTCTTTACAATTAAAGTGTTTCCCATTGTCCTAGCCACAGATGCTGGGTCATTAAGGTGATGAAAGATAAGAATTTCTAAGGCAAAACTAACCAGCTCATGTTATATTCATTCCTATTGTTTAAAATAAACATTTATCTTTTAAAAGAAAAAGAACAAATAGCACTGAAGAATATCTCTCACAATTTTACAACCAGTTAAGAGTTCATCATAACCTTTCAAGAGCTTAGTTTTCACCTAAACCAACATTATTGCTTTGACTCACACACAACCAACACAATTTAGAAAGTTTAAAAAAACTGGCATGTTTGTCTAAAATCCCTAATGGATCTCAAACTACCATTGCCATGGTAACCTGTGAATAACTTTATCCTAGCCTTTGCCAATTATGCAATTTTCTGGCTCTTGATACCAAACACATTCTTTATGCCATGAAAATTGTAGGGTTTGGGGGTGGGCAAACTGTATTGGCCTTATCCAACACATACCTTCCTGCTCAGTCCTGGTCATTTCTTCTAGTTTCTTCTGCTTCAGTGTGTCCACCACATCTGCAAGGCTTCCTTTGCGGCGTTCTGGCGTTCCAAAATTAACACTGGTCATTAGCTCACTGCGGTCACGACCTCCTTCGTCGGGCTTGTTTGGTGAGGTAGAGGTATTTCGGAAGGAATATAGGGAACATAACTTATTACTCTCTGATTCCTGCAAAGAGACAATACAATATGAAAACACAGGCTATCTCTTATGCCAGAAGGATATAAAACAGGTAAGAGTTAAGAGCATTATTTATTAGTTTGTAATACTAATAAGTCTACGTATATCCTCCAATTTCTAAAATGAATATTATGATTTGAACTTCCAGAGTTTTAGCACTTGGCAGGGGCTCTTTTTTCCTTAAGGTCAGTCCTCTCCATGTTTCTAACAATCATATTTCATACTAAGCTACTCCTGACCAAGGATTTTCCTTGTCAGAAACAAGCCCCTTCAACACTTTTTTCAATGAACTTGTTAAGCTCTTGCAGTTTTATTCAGTTCCTTAAGTAAGGGCAATACATGTAGCACTAAGAAAAAATACAGGCAGGGACAAATTATTCCTGGATAGATCCTCAGCTGATGGAAAACAACATAACTTTAAAACTAGAAAAAGAGGCCAATGACTGAGGAGCAAGGAACCTGCTTCACAGTTAAACAAAGCTTATGGTATGTGGCTACCCATGCTCATTCACTGTCCTTTAAATTAAACCCTTTTCTGAAAGAATGAAGGCTATAATGATTCTAATATACAAAAGGAGATGTTACTTTCCAGGCTAACATAGAAAAGAATAAGCAAGGAAATGAATTTATGGTAAAATATAAAAACTGTGTTATACAGCCAAAAACATAGAAAGAAGTAAAAGGGCTCATCTCCCTTGTCAATAAATAGCACACAGTATTGGAGCAATAAGCTAAAAAAAAAGAAAAAGGCATCAGAAAGCAGCGAGTCATGTCAATTCTCCTCAGTTTTGTGATATCGCCCAACAGTCAAGCCCTTTGTGAACTTCTCTGGCTTAGACTCCTCATTCTCCCAACCATAGATGCAACCTTCACTTCATCTTTGCTTTCACTCTTTCAGCTAAAAAAAGCACAAATTCTTCAGTTTGCCTTCAGAAACTCAATCATGGGAATTTCTTGCACACTTTCCTTTCTAAAATTATTATTCTAATTTTTAATAGTGCCAGGCCAGGAATGCTAAAAGTAGGGGGTTAAGAAAAAAAAGGGAGGGAAGGGGGGAGTTGTTTATGGCATGTCTAGAAATGCCATCATATATATTTGATGCCATAAACCAGATTTTCCTTAAAATTAAACATTAATAATAATAGTGGCAATATATTTAAGAAGAGATGAATTAACAGTTCTATCAAAAATGACTCTCCAAATGAATAGCATTCCTCACAAACAATAACATTCCTACTACTCTATGAGCTGAATATATCCATCTACAGAGTACTGAAGAAACTTGTGCTGAGAAATGTCCCAAGTGAAACAAGGTCTGAAGAAAGGTTGGCTAGAAAACATTAACCATCAGCAACAACATCAGACATATATCTTTGCTTCAGTCGTGAACAGATTAAGCAGTAGCTGTGCAATGTAACAGAAGGAGCAACACTAACAATGAGCAAGTGTGGTAACTAAGGGCTGTTGACTACACAGAAGGTGGTGGTGGCAAATCATCAAGCGCAGTAGCATATGATCAGCACAACAATATTACTGCCCTTGGAGAAGGAGGCAGAATTTGCTAGTGATGTTGAAAATGTATTTATTCTCTAAGACAGGAAACTAGGAGAAGACACTATCGCATCCCAGCACTGGCAGCACCCTTATGAACACATTAGAGGTGACAGAGGGTTTGTAAGCACGAACAGAAAGAAAGGTGATATGGAACAAAAACTTTACCTTAATTTTTTAATCTATGAAACATTGTAGAATTTTTCATTCTATTCATTTATATCCATTAAAGAATCAAACATCACAAAGGACAACAATATATTCTAATCTGTCTACTAAAAAGCATCTTCTAATATTTTTCAAATTTAAAACTTGAATTTCTATAATACGTTTCCTCAATGAATAATTAATACTATAAAACACAGCATTTCCTCCTTTGAAGACTATAGTACAAAAGTAACAGTAATTTTAAAGGAGTTTGTTCTCAAGAAAATAATGTCCTCTTACAGTACATGAATCATATCCATCAGATTCAATGCAGGAGTTTTTTCATGCTCTTAGCAAGAAACACTCCAGGCTGGAAACAAGAAGATAAGGCTATTTTTTTGAGCAAGTAGAATGACTGAATGTTCTTCCTCCTGATAACCTATCCTCTCACTTGTCTGGATGTATACATGGTCCAGCTCAACATTCCTTCACAGCTTAGACTCTCCAAGTCCTGCCTCCATTAGGCAGTACATCCACACTTATCTTTCAGAAGACTTTTTCTTTTCAAAAGACTGCAGTGTCCGTAATTAAGATGAGACAAGTTTAAACTCCATGAAAATGATGTGCATTTATGAAAGGGAGGCAGAATGACAGCCTTTGCAAGAATGAGAATCTGTCCAAATAATGGAGTATTTTATGTTCTCAGTTTTGTGGGTAACTAAACCAGAATAAAAATAAAAGAATAAAAGGCATCTCTAATATTTTTGGTTCTGTTTGGCCCTACAGCTATACTACTGGGGTCACTAAGCAGCTAATATGTTTGCAGTGTATTATCTGAATTGGCACTCTGAAAAACCCAGCAAGGATAACTTTCTGAGCCCCATCTTTTTCTGAAATCAGAAATGTTTAAAAAGAGTGGCTGAGGATTCAGAAGGAGAACTGCACAAACTGAAAGGCATTCAAGGGATTAAATGGGCAAATGGAAAAACTGCAGACCAGTCCAGTGCAAATACCTTATCTAATAATAGCAGAACTCAGCTAGAAAAATCTACATCAGCTGCATGTACAATTATCTACAAGAAACAAAACCGATTCCCATGCATTCTATGATTCTAAATAAACTTGTGAATAATCTGCAAATAAAAATGTAGCTAAAATGAAACACTGAAAAGGCTTCAGAAGGAATTTTATAGCTATGTAATCAGAATAGGTATTTTTACTCCTGTGTATCTACCGCTGGCAGCTTTCTTTTTTATTCCAACCATATGAACTAGTTATATCGACCTCACATGGATAATGGAGTGTTGTCCCAGAGAAGAGGTATATCATCTTCACAAGATATTTGCTGGTCCTCTTGCTTTAATGCATACAGTATGTTCACTAGAAAAGCTGGAATCCAGAATGGAAAAGTACCACCATGCTTTACCGTAGAACAAAAAAAATTCATGGTCAGAAAAGAAGAACGTGGTTCTTTTTCAATAATGAAATAGATCCTATCCTTTAGAAGCCTTATGATGACACTTTTCACAGAACAAGGAAGCCCCAGTTCAGGAAAGAAAGGATGCTATTAAAGGTATTTTTCATGCTATTTCAAAAAACCAAAACCATGGAAGAAGAGGTAAAGACAAGTAAAGTGCCTAGCCAAGATCAACAAAATGTTTTCATTTTGCAAACTCCAGCTGAGTAATCCATCAGCACTGATGACAATCCTTCACACAAGTCAACTTTTGTCAGCATTATTTTCTCTGATAATAAGAAAATGGGCAAGAAAATATGACTGATATTAATGTCCACTTAATGTATTTGTACACAATCTGGTGTCCAAATTCATCCAGTAGATACATAATACACTAGACAACCGACACATTCCTGAATTCTCATGTTTAAAATTCATGCATTTCTTCTGCAAGATGGCATTTTAAGTCTAAACCTCAAATAGTATCTTCAACACATGACAGTTAACAAACATCAACAGGTACAGTTTTAAAGGTGTGCTATTCTTACTGATTTCAGTAATTTCCATATAAGGCGGGAAAAAAAGAAAAAATCTTATAATAAAAAAAAAGAAAATAATAGAAAAAAGAAATAATAAAATAAAAGAAATAATAGAAAAAAAGAAAATATCTTATAATAAGGTAAATAACAAACAATCAGTCTATGGACAAAAGCTTTAACACAAAGCGTACTTCTTCATCCAACACAGGTGAAATTCAGTCACAGTAAACCCTACACATTTTTAATCTTAACTACATAAGGATTAATTCAAAAGTAAAGAAATAGAAGATATTAGAAATCCACATATTAATAAAGTATCAGTATCAAAATATTATGTCCACCTGAAGCATATTTTACTTGTGTCTTAGGTATAAGTATAGCTTACTACAGATAACATTGCGTAGTGAGTTTCTTCTCAGTTTGATCCAAAGTGCCATCTGGCACAGATTGCTCAGGATCCCACCATACCTTTGCTAGACTTACTCAAACGCTAATACTGGATAATTGTAGAACTGTTTATGCCTATACCAGAATACACAAGGGTATTGAACAAGGATTTTTGCCCACCACAATGGTGGCATTTCCAGACTCTTCCTTAGTAACTGGCAAACAATAAAATTTGAAGACAGCTTACTGCACAAAATCAGGCATAAATCTGACTGCTTAAGGAACAACATGTATGACTATTTTACACCTTAAGCTTTCTTCTTTGCCTTATCTTTGTGTTAGATATAAAAATGGTTTAAGCTGAAGAGGTATTTATTTGAAGATATGACTAAACCAGAAAATCTTACTGCCCAGCACCCAAAGGCAGAAACTCAGTCTTGACCACTATTCCAGCTGCTTATTATTCAGCAGTCTATCTTTGAAACATTGGGGTTTCATATCAAGGTAAATAAAGGGCATTTTTCCTGCATATATTTCCTTCTCAGTCCATTACCATAGACAAAATTTTATTACAGATCATTCAACTGACAGCGCTTAGAGTTTAGACTAAGTGTCCCTACTATACTAGACTTAATACGTATATACAGCCATTAAAATTCAAGGGTTAGGCTACAAAGTGGATGAAATGGAGAAAAATATATAAATGCACAGAAGACGGATTGCTAATTGCCAAAATTAGTAAGGCATGAATAGTAACATACTATGCATGGTTCACCCAGGGATAGGTAGCCCATGCAGGAAATCATGCATGAAATTTACTTATCCCTAAAACCTGTACCTAACCCCCTATTCATTTGCCAATGAGAAAACATTAAGATTTCCAGTGCAATATCATAAAAGCTTTCCTAGGTCTATCCTGGGTCCTCTTCATTTTACAGGGATAGTGAACTTCTTTAATCAATTCCAAGTTTGCTTTGAATATATGTGGTCCAACAACAATGTCCTTAGTCTCATCAGCTTTCTAGGCTGCTTGGTATAAACAAGTGGCCCATGGACATTCCTTTTAGAGTTGCTGTGAATGGCTCAATATAGTTTTGGTAGTGGCAGAAACAATTCTGAATAATTCTATATAACAGCTTTGTATAAATAAATACAGGGACTCTTTGTGACTACATACATGGTATTTTCTTCTCACTCCATGACAATTCCTTTAAAAATCTATATTAAAATATCCTGGATAAATATTTCAGCATGCCTCTCACTCTAAGAAAATATCTTTCGGCATATACGTTCACTAAATTTCACAAGTTGCATTGGTAAAATTCTTCAAAAGGAGAGCTGCTTAGTTTCCAAAGGAAGGAAAATCCCTATATTTCCTTAGATGTTTTTGTTGAAAAAAATTGAACAAAGAATCATAATTTTCTTGTTAGTGTGAAAAAATTCATTTCCTTGTGCATTTAGATTCTTAACTCTTCAAGTAGTGCATTTTCCCATCCATGGTCCCACTGGTTTTAACAAGATAAATGAGAGAGAATGGCTGCAAGTGAAGTAAGAGTATTGAAAGTTGACCTAGCACTTTCATACTGGAAAGCTAAAGATTATATCAACATCTGTAAAATGGAACCATGAGCCAACTTGTGTCAACTTCCTTCACTTCCAAAATAGAGTAAACACACACAAAATTATGGTTTTATTGGTGAAACTGTAAGCTAAAAACAAGATTCAATACTCTTGGCTCCTTCTTCAGAATGGACAAAGTACAAAATATGGGGGCTGCATTTAGTGGCTGAGAAGTAACATCTTAGTTTGGGGACTTTACAGTCATGATTGGAGACCTGGCTTGGGACAGCTCTCTCTTTGGGATCCTCATAAGGGTTAAGGAAACATCAACAGTCTCATGAACTGGATTCTGTAAATAGGGAGCCTTAAAGGGAGAAGTGCATGAAGCTGCAGATTTTAAGAAAGAGACATCACAGTTCCTTTACGATGGCATTTATGTTTCATGTAGGTAAGACAAATTCTGCCTCAAAAAGAGAAGCTCTCTGAAGGTAGGAAAAGAGGAAAACTCAGGAACTGAAAATGTGGGCTGTACAAAATCAGGGTCACAGTGTTAGTTACCAATTTAAGAATAACTACCATCAACTTTGATTGAAAGTTAACGACTGCAGTCCTACTCAATAGCCAAAGAGCAAACTGTTTCTGTAAGAGTTCCATTGAAATCACAGGATGAATGGCCAGGAAGAAGTAGAAAGCAAATACTACTAACATAAAATGTGTTAGCTGAATTGCTTATTTCCATGTGGATGAGGCTTTTCTGTTATAACAGGATATTTATCTGTCTCTGCATTGAATGGGACACATGTAAACACCCCAGGAAAGTTGGATATCCAGAGTGGTTTTGATTCCAAGTACTAGAGGCATGCTGGCACTTGGAACTAGTCTGGAGTTAACATATAATGAAAGCAAATGTTTACAAAATCATTTCCAATCACTACATTAAATAAGGTTTCCCACTTTGAGGAATTTAATTAAATAGAATTAAGAGAAATTAGAAATCTAAGCGATCATTTCCAATTCTCATCCGATTAAAAAAACCACAAGTTTTATTAAGAAAGATTTATTTAAAGCCAAGGCTTGAGAATAACTGCTATGAGCTATTGAGAGAATATAATTTGTAAAGTCTCAGCAAATTATGCTAGTGGGAGGGCAAACAGCAAGTAATGGAATAAAACCTCAAGTCTTTAACTCAGCATTTACTCTGATAAAACTTACACTGAGTTCAGTGTCAAAGTCTAGGTTGAATACAATCTGTAAAAACCTTGTAATTCATCTTTTATACACATAAAAAACTCAAGAAGAAACAATACAAGAGTAAGCACTAGCTCTAAGCCAAGAAATAATATGCTAAATTAAGAAAAAAAAAAAAAAGAGGAAAATAACTTTAGATCAAGGGTTTAAAAATGAGATGACATAATAAAACGTAGAATCATAGAATAGTTTGGGTTGGAAGGTACCTTCAAAGGTTATCTAGTCTAGCCTTGCTGCTATGGCCAGGGATATTTTCAAGTAGATAAGGCATATGTGATACTAGTATAGTCTTATGAATTATTATATTTAATACTGCAAGACTAGGTATCTATTTTGAAGGAACAGGCAGGGACTTGATGTAAAATATGGCCATCTAATTGCAGTAATCCCTTCATAGTCAGTTATTGGAGCAAACCTAATGAATCCAGGTACACCAACTTTTGCGTAGAGGGAATTTAGAATGTTACAATATTTCAATTATGTGCTTTAAACCCTTTTCTTTACAAATTAGCAAATCTGTGAAAAAAACTGGCAGGCATTTTGCTCTATTGCAAATAGAACAGAAATATGACCTCAAAATTCTTAAATACAATGACCAATCACTTCTATATGGCAATGATCTCAGCCACAAATGATATGCACAAACTCATGTGTGCTTTTGTAAGAGTTAGATGCTAAGGATTTCCTTAATTATCCAAATAACGTATGTCCTAACATCCAGTGTTTAGGTTTGGTAATAAATCACAACAATATTGAGGCTTTATGCCCTGAACTTTCGTTAAATGCTCTTACTAAGAAAAAGTAATGGACCACCATTTACAGAATGAGTATTTAGACTTACATTTTCATCTAAACTGAAACAGAAGACGCATTGTGATCAGTCCCAGCTGATTAGCACTGTTTGCCTTTTAGGTAAATAAAGACATATTTTGCGATGTATGCTTCTCAGAAGCTGCCAAATAAAACAAGGATTGTGTGACTTGAATACTCCAGACCATTTTGTATATATCCAACTTCCTCCTATTAGGTCATCTTAGTTATCTGACCGATAGACTGTAGATTGACTGCAAATATCAAAATAAAATTCATATTTATATTTCTAGCAATATCAAATCCTTCTCTGTATATAGTTACATGACATGTATTACATGCTTTATGTTTCCCTTTTAGCATTTGCAAAGGAATGCATGCAGGAAACCAGCCTGACGCATAGAGTACTTGTATTTCTTTAAGGTAAACACTGATGAAACATTTGGAAGATTGAAATAAAAACAAGACATTTATGAGACATAAAGGTATCACATAAAACTGTTGTGAATTAGAATAACATTGGCTGAATCCCAGAACAGATAATCCTTATAAACTTACAGGAATGTTATAAACTGTATATGAATGTCAGTGATACAGTACATTAAGAGATTCATATTACACTTGGTGCTGTTAAGTCTCAGTCTCTAGAATTTTCATGGCCTCAAAGTTTAAAATAAATATATGTAGTATCTTTCTTTCCTCCATGAAGATATTTTATGTACACAGTTTTATTATGCTGAACAAAGATATCAAAGTCTGTTTTTTCTTGAGCTGTCAAAGTACAAAAGAAATGCAAAAAGTGCTTGCGCAGATGTAGTAAAGTGCTGGATTTTATCTTTTGGCAGGTGCTCAATATGCAGCCCACATAATCACATGTTAATGACTGGAGTGTGTTAATCAGTATGCATACCTGATTCCTTCTTGCCCAAGGAAAAAAAAAAAAAAATAACAATTTAGAGCATGTTAATGCTTCTACTTTTGAAAAATTGTATGTCAACATACAGAAGTGAATTAAAAACTTTTCAAAAATTGCTTTATAAAAAATAGGAAATGTTAAAATAAGAGAAGAATAAATTTACTACAGGTTTAGATGAACAAAAACTACAAGTCTTTTGCAAAGAATTCAGGTGATTAACTCTATTTAAACACAGATCACCGTAGAATATAGGGAAAGGTTTAAAATAGACTGTGCGTTTGGAAAAAAAAATTGTACAGTGTCAAAATGAATATAATAGAAATATAGCAGCCATGCCAAAAAGAACAATTATTTGAGACTTCTTAAAATAAAGTCAATTTTGTATTTCACCACTTCCATTAAGCTCATTATCCTGCACACTTTTGGGGATTTTTTTAAATTATTTTTAATATGAAACATAAACATCTCTTTATGCTAAAGCTGGTAAAACTAGCCTCTTGTTCTTTCAAACATTTAGACATGTGCTTAACATTATATTTGTTGGTAGTCCTAATAAAATCAAGTTAAGCACATACCTGAATTCTTTTGAATCAAAACAACGTGCTTGAAGAAATTATTTCTGTCTCTTCTGCAATATATTTCTCATAGGAGTCTATTTTATGGAAAAATAAAATAAGGTATCATCTGCTTCTTCACACCCTTCAGTTTCAGCCAAAACTTTGTACCCATGCAATTACATATGAAGGTATTTATCTCTTTAGTTAGATAAAAACTCTAATGCACTACCTGGCATGCAGAAATAATATCAGAAGCACAGCAGAATTGCTTTCGACCATCACAAAACTCAGATTTGTACATGTAAATAACAGCTGTGTGAACAATTTAGCAGATACAGAATTGCTAGAGTTTAGGACATTTATATTTGATGCATTTTATATGCTCATATCCAGCCCATAAAGGAACTAAATATAAAATTTCAAAACATGTAATTGT
>JANHGB010026941.1:8383-30699 GCA_026283785.1 Coracopsis vasa | reverse complement strand
CCAGTATCTGAAGGGGGCCTATAAGGATGCTGGGGATGGACTCTTCATTAGGGACTGTAGTGATAGGACAAGGGGTAATGAGTTAAAACTTAAACAGAGCAAGTTTAGATTGGATATAAGGAGGAAGTTCTTTACTGTGAGGGTGGTGAGGTACTGGAATGGGTTGCCCAGGGAAGTTGTGAATGCTCCATTCCTGGTGGTGTTCAAGGCCGGGTTGGACAAAGCCTTGGGTGACATCGTTTAATGTGAGGTGTCCCTGCCCATGGCAGGGGGGTTGGAACTGGATGAACTTAAGATCCTTTCCAACCCTAACTATTCTATGATTCTATGATGCTACGAATGAGTCCATGAGAGCACTCGGAGTTCTCCATTGGCAAATCCATGGTTAATCCACATCTCAGATGCAGTGTGAAGTTTCTGTTCCCTTCATTCAAAATGTGTATTAGAAGAGGAAAAGAATCAGGGAAAGCAACAAGTGCGATCAAAGACATAGAAGAGCTATCTCATGAGAAATGACAGCATGACTATTCCCCCAGTAGCCTGGAATTCTTCTAACGGGAAAAGAGGTTATTTAAAGGGGATATATGACAGAGGGCTACGAAATCATGAGTGGCATTAACCAAAAGGATACGGATCAGCTTTTGACTGTGTCTTCAGTATAAGAACCAGAGTCATCAAATCAAGTGAGTGAGAGCCCAGTTCAAAAGGAACAAGGGAGTACTTAGCTCTTCACACAACAGGTTGTAGATCTGTAAAACTCCTTGAGACAGGAGCTCAATGGATGCAAGACAATTTCACTGGTTTGAAGGGAAATTCGACAAATAAATAGAGGAAGGATCCATTAGGGATTACTGAGTAGGCTAAATAGAGGCATAGGATGGAAGCACTGCAATTGCTTGCTCTGCTTTTACTTACTCTCAATATATCCATTTTCAGCTGTGGTTGAAAACAAAATGGAAGATAAATGGACCACTACAGCCACTTTTTATGTCTTTGGGGATTTTTGCCACTGAGTTTAGAAGCAGCAAGTCTGGTTTTTTGAACCATAATTGATTCATTGATTTATTTATGCCATTCTCAGTATGCACAGAATAAAATAATTAACTCCTCCTTGGTTTTCAAGTATCTTCCAGATATATCACCAGTTTACTTTTTCTTTCCATTTTTAAGCCAAGTAAACTGCATTTAGAAGAAGAGAAATACTTAGTTTTATTGTTTAGAATTTTATTACAGAATTAATGTAGAATAAATATTGTTAGAGAATAGGAAAAGACTTTATATGAAACATTTTAGTTGCAGGGCACAGTGACACTCATGTCATTTGTAGCTATACAGTTTCTTCCCCATCAGCTTGTCAATCCATATCATTACTTGTTTTTGTCCATGTGGAACTTGTTAAATACGATAGGAAATTTGGGAGGGTGATATAAGCTTCAATTTATTCTTACCCTATTGCAGTCTGCAGTCAGAGTGACTTTATCCTTACACATCAGATTTTGTTGGAGAAGGAAGATGCTGGGATTTTGTTTTACCCCATTAAGTTAATGCAGAAGAATCTAATAAGACTTGCATTGTTCCTTGCAAAATCATAAAAGCATAAATGAGATGTATCAGACAGATCCCACTGTATATTCATGCAGACAACTACAGCTATTCTGGTGCATTGCTAAACAAAAACATATCCATTGTTTACAGTATTTTTCTATTGATATAAATGAGCAATTGAAACTAAATTACTTAGACATGTGCTTTCTACTGCAGTTTGAGTCACCCATATGTTCCAAAAAAGGAGGTCTTTTCTACTTATACCAAAAATCCCACAAAGGAATAATTGATGAGATATGAATCATTTCATTTCTCTGAAAGGAAGGGGATTGTTTTCGTACTTTTGCATCTTTTGGTACTTCCTTTAATGACATTCACACCGTGTCACCTAGAATTAGTGTCATACAGGAACAGTTTGAAGCAATCAAAGCTTCTATTTTAGAAAACTACAGAAACTTAGAAGGAGAAAGCCTATAAACATATGGTGTTTAGACAGGTGCTCCGTAAAATACAGCTTTCCTCAGGTGAAGTTGCTGTCAGTGCTTTTAATCAAAAGACTACAAAAAGAATATTGTCTGTCCATTTTCTTCCCCCTCTTCCCTGTGTTTTATTATTATGTTATGAAAAATAGAAGTCACAACCAACTTTTGTGTTGTGCGTTTTTCACCATCTAAAGGAAGGAAGAGGGCAGGTGGAAAACAAAAGGTCTATGAAGTGTAAGAGAATTACGAGGGCAATGAAAGTACAACTCCTTACTGACCAAGCAAGGAAATGTAAGCGACTTGGTCTTTCAGCGGCTGACAGTCCCCCAGAGCTCTCATCATCTTCTCTATATCTTACTTTCGAGGTAAGATAGTGAGTAAGCATGGACTTGCTGGGAGCAAACTCTAAGAATATAAAAGGAATGTAATTTTTGGGTTGGGTTTGCACTTGAAAGAAGGTATAGGAGATATACATACACACATATCCATCTCCCTAGAGATTTCATTACCATTACTGGTACATCAGTCATTCTCCCTTTCCTTTACTACTAAATTACTACTGAATTCTACCAAATTTATACCTCCAAAGTGTCCCTACCATTTTGCTGTATAAATGCAATTTATGGAATGCAGGATTTGAAGAAAAAATCCTTAGAAAACAGATGAAAAGTGAGACTGCAATTCTTTTCCAGATTGATTCACCTGAATTTAGAGTTCTATATGTGATGTCTACATTTGTGTTAGATGTCCAAGCTCCAATCATGGCAATCTAGGTTCAAACATACATATATGGTACTACCTGAAATTATTCAAGGCATCTCCATTGCAGCTGCGTGCAAAAGACCCAGACCTCTTTGGAGATGCAGTGGAGGTGAGGAAGGATAGCTTAAAGCTTGTGAGATGTTCCTGGGCACACACCTGGGCTACTGAATCAAGCCTGTAGTCTACATAGCCAATAAAGCTCAGACTGCAATTCAACTTAGCTATAATAAGTGCCTACTGCCTGGTCAGCTGAAAGATGGGCTGCATTACTAGGTCTCTATTGACTGCAATGGGACCATGCAGTCCTAGACAGAATATGCAGAATTATATACACCAGTGCCAAAATCCATTCAATAGATCCAATTAGCTGGTTCCAGCCAGCTCCAACATCCCCACCACAGGACACAGCTCAGTCAAAATCTATGCCTTCCCTCCAGCCTGAGTCTGATTGATATCTGCAAGTGCTCCACTTAAACTGTCTAATTTCAGCACTCAGGTTCTTCAGAGACTTAAAATCCCACTTCCACCTGCAGGTGTCTCAATCCTGCCACTTTCCTTTTGAACATACAATTTAAAGTTGTCCCTGAAAGAAATACACTCATCTGGAATTGTTTTTAATAATATGAATCCTAATAGCAAGCAGAAAATGCATCAAAAGCTGACAATTTGTTTTGAGAAAAGGAAGGGGAGATATAGTGCCCTGTGGTGAGATAACATCCTGATGTTTAAAACATTCAGCCAATCTTTTCAGACTGCTGCCTCTCCAGGAGAAGATTTGCTTTATTTTTGTTGTGTAATAGCTAACTTATTAGGGCTTCATCTCCAGCTGGATCTTTAGCCACTGGTGTTATGCAAGTAATAAACGCTTTCTTTATCTCTCCATCCTTTCTTTTTACCTTTATTTATTCACAGTAGCTGGGCTTTCATCGACTACCTGCAATAATTGACCTACAGAAGCACCATGTTGTTAATCAACTGTTTCTACATGTGTATCATCCTCTGTTTCTTTTTCTTAACTGAGAATTTACCCTCCAACAGAGCTTCCTACGTTTACCCTGAATTATTTGTCTGTCAGACGCAGAGATTAGAAAATCTCATTCCATTTTAGACTGACTGTCGGTGTTCTGAGCAAGTAGTAAGGGGGGAGCAGGGAGCAGTGGATGCCCACATGCACAACACTGCTGGGAGGTTACCAAGCAACAAGACAGAGATGTGTTAAAAGGGCAAGGAAGATGGGGAAGACGAACAAAAGTGTGGACAAAGGATTGGAGAAGATGAAGGGAGGCACTGTGATTGCCTGACCTCTTTCTTGTTTCTTACCTGGAGTTGCAATGGTGTCCCTAAATACAGGCTGTGTAAAGCATCCCAATTTATTTACATGGAGAATGGAGAAAGGCTGGTGGGCTACCTGATTGCCAAAGGATTATCCTGTCAGCAGTACACAGCATGAGCAGAATGGGACAAAGTGTGCATATGAACATGAAAAGCACATGGTTTTTACTGGGAGGGAGGGAGTCACAGTACAAACAGATCTTGTTGCAATATACACAGAGCAAAACATATTAGTCAAAACCTGATTTGACTTCAGAAAAGTTCACAGTCCACAAAACAGCTTAAATTTGGAAGTTATATTTTCTTGGGTTTATGAATGTCTTAAAATATGCTCTTGTACCTGTTTTCTACACCTTTTTCTCTACCCAGGTCATTTAAATTAGATCAGCCTTCTTCAATGAGAGAGACAATGAAAAGTTGAGATGTAGAATCCCTCTCTGCCTACACCAATTTTTGCAAGAGAATTTGTGTCTATCAGCCCTTTTAATGCATATTCTAGTCCTTCGTTAGCTTTCCAAGCTTGACTGAAGTGAGATACAGTAAATGCTTAAGGAACCATACTTATTTGGATAACAATATGGCAAGATAAAACGTCAACAATTGTATTCAGCTCCTCCTATACTCTTTGAGTCAACTTCAACAACCCCTTGATAAACATAGGAACCTGGTATTTTGTTTCTCTGAAAGGAAAAGTTTCCTTATATGCATTCTTTGTATATAAGGAATAGTGAACAAGTGTTTCTCATGACATTATTAAAACAGCTTAAATTCACGGGGTTTAGTCTTCTCTTCTTGCACATAAATTGTCAGGATTTTTAGTATTACATCTAATTATTAACTTAAACCATCTGCATAAGTATTTTGTGTTGCCCAATACTGTCCCAAGATATTTATTATGAAAATTAAGATGTAAATGTAATGGCAAATGTAAAATATTCTGAAATACCTTGTAGCTAATCTTATTTTCCTATCATGCCTTGGTTTTACCTTTTGTCAGTATCTTTTCATGCATTGCGGGAAACTGAGAACTGATTTTTGAGCCTTTGGCAACAATGATCCAGCAATTCACGTGAACAAGTCAATTTTTTTATACATCATTAATACAGAGTGATGTTTTTACAGCTTGGGGTTTAGGGAGAAATAGGAATTGCTCTCTCCTTGGAACAATAAAGCTGAAAAAGGACAATGACCATTGGTAGGTGCTGTTTTCCTCAGTAGTTCTTAGTGGAAAATAAAAGTTTGAGCAAAGAAAACAACTCTAAATGCTGCTAAGTCAGTATCTGCCACACCAGTAACATACAAAGAACTGGCTTCCGTGTTATTCAGCTCCCATTTCAAAGCATTTCCCCAAGGTTAGCTTGAGGGTGAGCTGCACCAGAAGGAGACTCCATCATGAGGGCTCAGCACTTTCGTGCTTTATCTTAGTGGCAATTCACGTCACACATTATTCATTATAGAGCTCAGGGGCTCCCAGAGAGGTGTGTCACCTGCACTTACAAGCTATAGAAACATGGCCTTATCTCTTAGCCTTTTATAAACTCAGTTTCTGTGCAGCCTTTTATACTCAACAAGTTGCCATGTGATTCCCCCTCTAATAAGCTTTGACAAAGCTTCCTAGAGGGGAGAGGATTAACACATATCATTATCTTCTTACATATCTCCCTCAGTAGCTGGCAGGAATTTCACTGCAGTTAAAAAATGTGACACTAGCCAAATAAAATACATTCTTAAGATAAGAAATAACCCATCAAGTTAGTTCTGCTTTGCCCTGTTTGCCACCAGAATGCCATTCAAATTGCGAGATGCCCTATTTCAGGCTGTGATGCCTGTTCATTTATCAGAATGGATATATATATATACCATGCACACATTAGAGCCACTCATCTGGCCATGAAGATAATCAGCGTAGAAAGAAAAGCTACAGATTGCATCTGCCAGTGAAACAACCTCCTACCACCCTAATTAAAATAAATAAATATATAAAGTAACTCCACAACTCAATTACGTCTGAGTAAGCCACAGGCTGATATTTGTTCTCAAACAAGATGATCATTAAGGCAATTTATGTTACTTACGAAAACATATATATTTCTGAGTTGAAATAACAGCAAAACAAACTGATCAAGTAAAAACCTGTGGGAGTGAAAGAGAATACTGTAAACTGGGACACCAGACTAGGCACAGAAAGGCAACTGCCTGGAGAAACTGGATACATGAGGTATTCTTGGAGCTACCATAGGAAGAGTTTTTCCAGAGAGTAGGAAGCACTTCTTGTATTTTCTAGAATGTGGATGCAAATTCAAATACTCTAAGTCATTCAAATGGAGTAATGGCCTGAATGTAGCACTGCTGCATTGTATCCTAAACCATAACTTTATAGAAAGAGGACACAGCAGCGAATGGAGGGAACAGATGATCCCACATCTGCCTGTTGTGGAGCTAATTTTGTAAAGGCTGGAAGAGTATTGCTCTGATTGCAGTCAGAGGTGAAGAGATCTGGTCAAGTCTTTTTAATGAAATTGTTAGAGTATGCTACTCTATCTTAACCAAGCCACTTCATGATGAAATGTATCAACTGAATTTTAATCAGAAAAGACTTTTTTGTTCAGGGTAAAATTTCCATTGAGAAAAAAACCTATGCTATAGTATCTAATATGCTGATGATCAGGCCCTCTGTGATCTGAAACCTTCATTCTCTGTCCCAGCCTAACATTTTCCCTGTTACCAGTGACTATTTTAACCATGAGCTAACCACATCCGAGATTCCTAGTTCCTTCTTCCCCAGATCCGCATACAAGGGATTTCCAAAGATGCTTTTTCCAGCCCAAGGCAAAAGAACAAAAAGCTTCTCCTCAAAACACCAAACTTACAATTGAAACTTACTCCCAGCAAGTTCTTACAATCTGCAGGTCATCAAGAAAGGTTGGGAAATTGCCACTTCCCAACTCCTGTACTCCCAAGTCAGCACCATCCACTGCCATGCTAGACCACACATCTTTGCTTCAGTTTTACTTGCATTAAATAAGGAGGGCACGAGTCTAAAACAGCCACGTCTTTGAAGACTGATAGGCGACGGTGCTTTATTCTTGTCATCTGGGGTATATTCCTCAAATGTAACAGTCCCTGATTTCACAGTTAATCTCCACTGACCTTATTAGGCTGCATTAACTACATAACATCAGAATTCACAACTCCTGCCTGCCTTTTGCTCCAGGAATCCAGTTACGATGCACGTGGAGCAGCCATGCACCACCAGCACTGTGCATGTAGGCCACTTGAAATATGAATGGCCACTATTTAAAGAGTGGAGGCATTTAGATATAAATAACTGAGGAGTGCAATCAGCCTCAGAACATCAGCTTTAAAAGATCAAGCTTGTCATTCGCTTACAAATGCCTGTTTCCTATTTGCAACGCTTGTTTCTGTAAGTTTGTTCTTGTGTTTTAGCAAGCTGCTTTAACCCCAGTTTGAAGTGAAACTTGCTGCTGTCAGCTATTGCTGGGGGGGAGGAAGGGAACTTCATTTTGAACAAACTGGGTCAGTTCCCTTCTTTGTCATTATGAATAATTTCATTGCTGTGGTTTTAAGAAAGTTACGTAAGTTGTCTGGGTCATGGGGATGCTCAATTCACACAGCAGCAAATGGCCAGAAGATGTGTGGAGTTCCACTTACTTACACACACTGCGAAATTCAGGTTTTTGCTTTTATGCATAGTGTTTATAGCAAATAAAATCAGTTCCACCAACACGAAATTCATACCCTCATCTGAAATGAACCATTCCCACATTTAAGGGTAAAAAATACAACCCTTTTCATTGCTATTACACTTTTCCTGGTTTATGCACTGAGTTAATTTGAATTATTAACTGACACCATAATTCCCTGGATAATTCTTGTTAAAACCACATTAGATATTGTATAATTTAACACAAACATAAAATTCTGCATTACTTGCCCCGTAAGCCTGTTGTGAATCCTGTGAATCAGCACATCACTAGTATTTTCACTTTTACAGTCTTTGAGGGCTCATTTCTTTCATTCCCAAATCTCTGGGTATTTATTTATTTGGTTGTTTTTTGATCCTTTCTTTTCCTGAGAATATATTATGTATGATCCCAAAGATGTGGAAAGAGAAGGAACAGCGAGACTCGCAAATAACGTGAGTTCCCTTTGGAACAGTGATTCTACAGGGTTTTAAGATACCAAAACATTTATGCATTGTCTTTGAGTTCCTATGTTATTCTGTTATGTGGACGCGAGCAAGCAAAAGCTCTCCCAGAGAAACTGAAAAACCTTACTTTGAAATACAGTCAATCATCAGAGTTTTCGTTCTTATAAAAAACCCACTTATATTCATCAGATAGAAAAGAGATAGGAGAATTTCTAACATTGTTACTTATTTTTTCTTTCTGAGAAAAAAAATCATTACCTTTGACCACTCAATGTAACAGAAACAAACAAAGAGGAGATAAGATAAATTTCCTGATCTTAAGGAACTACATTAGGATTCATGTTCTCCAAGTTTATTTTTTGGCACTGATATACACTTCCAAAGCACCTTCAGCTAATTACTTTCAGCTAAACTGTCTCCATTGCTTATACAAATGGGACTGCACAATATGAATCCTCTCATTCCTGTGAAGAAGGTGATGTGTGAATTATTCATATTGAGTGTTCTGAAACAATTTGCCATTTTCCTGGAAGGAAATTAATATTTATTTATTTTGTAAAGGGGAAAGAGTGCCTCACAGTCTGATCCAGTCACTGTTCTTTCACATCTAACATTAGCACAAGCTTCTTATTTTTATTGCTTAGAAATCAAGCTAGAGACTTCAATGAACCGTATTTTCTTCTCCGTTATTGCTACATCTGTCTTTTTAATATGTTAAGGGAGGTTATGGCTACAGTGGTTTGCAAGTTGTGGTCTCAAGATGCAATGTTCTCAACAATTCCTCCAGGAGACCCTGCTGCAGCCTAATGCATTGCACTTATTCATAGCAACGCTTCCTAAATATTGACATGCTGCCATCATGCATGTAACTTATACTACGTTTAAAATCAGATATGGTGGAGCACTTCCTTCCTACTCTTCCTGGTAGCACATACGTATGTGTCAATTCATTATCCTCTTGGTCAGTGAAATGTTTAAATAAATGGCATTTTTTTTCTTCTCCTTTAGGGTAAAGAGCTTTAACACCTTCACTCCTCAGAGGCAAACCTCCCTAATCTCAATCAACAACCTTATCAACAGTTCATAGCTTGGACTAGCTGTGGAACAGCATCTTCCGGACAAGCTTTTTAGTCCAAACCAGACATCAGTTCTTTGACTGTTCCCCTAGATGTCCTCACAGGCTATCCAAAATCACTCACAGACCTGTGGATGCCCACTAAGCCTTAATTCTTCACAGCACTGGAATGTCACTACTGCTAAACCCTGACCCACCAGGAACTGTTGCTAAGGCTAACTTGTTATTAAGCCCTACGGACTCCAAACTTGTTATATAAAATGGAAACTGTGTTAAAGACAGAATTTGGCCAAATGACCTAAGAAAGTTGGTGTCTTATGCATGGAAAGAAAGACACAGAAAGGTTGTTCAAACCAAACTAAATTGGAGATTTAAATGATGAAAACAACTATACAGCAAGTAGGATTTGCAAAAGAAGGATGGTGGTTTATATGCTTTATGCAGTGCATTATACTGTGCTGTCCCAAACATTCATATGAGCTCATGTAAAGGTAGCTCTGATGCTTCTCCCATGCAGTATACTCTGTACAATGCAGAGTAGGAATACATGGAATAATAGAAGGTGAGATGGACACGTGGGTCTGTGTCAAGAGGAGGTAGGGCTTTGAACAAAAGGGTCAAGGTGAAAGATGGGGAAGAAAAAAATAGAATGAGTGGTGAACTAAAAATGTTGATAAAGACATTAGGGACTTCTATTTGTAATTAGTTTGAATGAAATCTGCATAATTACAAGTCTTTGAATAGGAATGCTCAAGGGGGAAAAATGGAGGCTGCTCTGCCCCTTCATCACCAGGAGAAATGAATGCTCGACTGCTGCTGGGATCCCCTGGCAATAGCAATCTCTCATGGCATTTCTTAAGTAATAATGTGCCTTTCTGACTTTGCAGTCCCTTTCCACTGTGGTGGAATCCTGTTGATTTTCAAGCCATAGATTCGCTACTTTCAAGAGGAGAAATACTGCCATATCTCAGGATAATGACTGGAGCTGAAAGTGTTTTATTTGTTCCAGTAAATCTCTCAGAAGAAGTTGAACCCAGTCATTTTGATGACTAAATGGCACTAAGTTATACTCTAATATTAAAGCGCACAAAGAAACCTTCAGAGAAGGCACCGAGGGTTTGTGCCCCGCCTTATACTTTGCTACTTTTACATCAATGAAGCATTATGACACCAGGATTGACATTCCCTGTCCAAACCCTCTATTACTGTAATATCCTACTAGGATCTTGTTATTCATTATCTACAGTTGCATTAGCACATTCACTGTCCATGGAAACCCTCACATCAGGCTGCATCTGAGGATGACCTGCTGCATATATTAAAAGCTGCTTCTGAAAGTCTACAGCACATAACTGGTTTTTCAAAGTCAGTACAATGGATGATTCATGTTCTATCCCTTGCCTTTAAGGGTGATGGACCTAATCCAATTTGGGGGTGGGAAGGAGTAAAGCAGACAGCATAATGATGCACAAGCTCCAAAGGTTCCTAGACGTGTCTAGGGATGTAACTGTCTGAGTTTGGGAGAAAATCAGGAGCAGTGAAGTGTTATCTCATGGGTAATGCTGGGAGGCTGCAACCGCACTGAACTCAGGCTAAGGAATGAATTTTCAGGCTAAGGAATGAATTTTCCATTTTCTAAATTGTCATGTTCCCAAATGGGCTCTTAGAGATGCTTCGCAATCTTACAAATAAGAGATTTGTAAGGCATCAAAGGTCAATTACATTAAGAAATGCTGGATCCTTTTACATTAATGTCCTAATTGTTTTAATTCCAAGAGTTTTCATTCAGATGTCAAATTCAATCTCTTTTTCTTCTCCTGGGTCGAGGAAGCTTAATATTCCTTACTGACACATAATGAACCTTTTTATTTCTCTTCAATATGTAGCTTCTTTAAAATTAATCTCTTTAAATTATTAGCTCAATCTATTGTTCAATGGTTGGATGTCAAGGGGATTTTTGTTGTTTTGGGTTTGGGGCTTTTTTGTCTTCTATTAGGTCTCTGCTATTACCAGTTACTCCTAAGAAGATATTAGATCAGGCAGCAGAACTCAGAGGTCAGCAAACACCACCAACACAAAAGCGTTGGCAGAATGAAATGTCAAAATCACTGACGTGTAGAATTTTACCCATCTCTTCTTTGTCTAATAAAAAATAAGTATCACCAATGTCTGATGAGTATTTATCTGGAAAAAATACTTTCTTCTTAGAGGTTTTGAGCTGTGGACTACCATATATGTTAAACTATCAGAGTGACAACTGAAGCAAAGAGATACTCCCAAGTGTTTCAAAGGACCACAACTCCTGCAGTGGTACAATTTGCTAGTGCTCTCAAGGGAAAAGGCAGCTGTGGTAAATACTGCACTGCAAGCATCTGGAAAGCTTCATAGCTGAAAAGTCTTTTTCCCTCCCAGGTATTTTCAGTGCTCAGCATCAGCTGTTCTCAATCTTCCTTCCTTTTTGCCAATCACACACACATCAAAAAGAGGAAAGCAGCAGGAAGAGAGGACAAAGGAGAGAACTGCAGAGAGGAATGCAACATTGAGAACAATTCAGAGGTCAATGAAATTAGGGTAGCTGTATTCACCGGTGATGATCACCATGGACACTTATCCTCTTAGCACTTTTTAATGTCAGTTTTCTCTTTATGTTGCTCAGGTCAGGACATCCTCCAGACTCATTTTCCATTAATCCTTCTCTGCTTTGTACTGGATCTTCAGATCTCACTGCGTTCTTCTCAGCATTCACCTTGGATACAAGCAGCTCATCATGCTATTGTACATTTGTTTTTACTGTGGAAACTGAACAGACTCCTGTTCCAAAAAACACAGTTCTTGGAAGAGGCAGGTACTATTGATTAAGAGAAAACATCTTGAAAAGCATCAGGCTGGAGTGTCTTTATGATGCCACCTCAAGAGACTCAAAGAGCATCTGTTACCAGCGGAAGGTTGTTTACTGAGCTATGTGGGATGAGCTGCAGGATGTGGTACATGTGGGCTCTGTCTGGCTACTCCCAACAGAGTCTTTCATGTCAGATTCAGTAACAGCTTGATTGCCCTGCGAGTGGGAGTTACCGTGGTGCTTTGCCTTTACTCAGCCCAGCTCCCACTGAAGTCAGTAGCAAATCTGCTCAACTGACTGCAGAAATCTGGTTGACACTGATGCTCTCTGCAAAATTCTTACCCAAGTCAGAGAAATTCTGTGGCTGGCTTTTCTGCTTCTTATCTTTGTTAGCAGTCTGAGAACTCAAGCTAAGATAGATGTGAGGTATCCAAAAGCCACTATATTTTACTCACCTCTTCAACATGTGCTCACTGTTCAAGACAGCTTGTCACTGCAGTAAATCCTATCTTCAGTAAATAAAGAAGGAATCAATCATAATTTTCAGAGACTGCATTTTCTGTGAATAGTGAAGGGATTTAAATAATATAGAGGAAAATAAAACCAATAAACCATAAAAACTCCAAAGAAAATGCTTCCAAATCAATTAAGTTAATACCTTTAGAAAAGATTGCGCAGTGTATCAAAGGTTTGTCGGGCTTCTCCAAGTGTGTAGGTTGCTGTGAGTGAGTGAGGTGCTGATCACTGGCAACAACCAACTGTGGAGCAATTTGTCTAAGACAAATCCCTGCTGCTCACAATCTTGTTCTCTGCTCCTCTCTCTGGGACTGGATGACACAACCATGGCATGCTGAAAGCAGAAGAGGGACCCATTTCTTGCAGGCAGAACTGAACGAGGTTGCCTTCCAGCTCAGATTCTTGCTGTGTATTTAACATGTCACATCAGCATCAAGACCTGTGACATTTGTAGTTAATTCACACAAAATTTAGGGAATTATCTGCCTGCTCCTTCAGAAAGAAAATATACTTGCTGCAGTGATTGTAATGGGATCTCTGCTCTTCATTCCTGAGTTTACAGTGTGCTTAAGAAGCCTATGTATAAAATATTAGAGGGTAAGTAAGCCTGGTGTCTTGATATTGGCCATTCGCAAGATTAACAGAAATATGACACACGATTGAAAAGTGTCGGCATTATCTGGAGCCAAGTCTTGTGTGTGCAAGCAGATCCTGCCAGGGATTGGATGTGCACATCAGCTAGTACACTTGACTGGCCATGCTCCTTCTTCCTCTCTCACAGCTGTCAATGCAGTAAGCTGAGAAAACCAGAGACGCTCCACATACAAGGCAATGTCCCACTTAGCATATAATGTGAATTTTTATTGTCTTACTTACATAAATTCCCTGTCATCAAATCCTTCAGTTCTTCACTCTTTCTCCTACCAAATCTGCAACTCTTCTGCTGTAGGTTTCCACTCCCCTGCAAGTTTCTGTCATAATTAGGTAACATCGTTGGTCACTCAGGAGCCTCATGTGGTCGAGAAATGCCCAGGCTTGAATTCCAGGCACAAGCACAACAAGCAGGGCTGCTCTTCCTTCCATTTAGTGGCAGGTATCTTACTTAGTCTACAGAGAGAGCAAGGTATCAGTATGCTGAACTAGCATCAGTATGCTGAGCTAGCTATTTGCTATCCTGTTTTGAGCAGCAAGATATGAAGGCAATATTGTTTCTATGACACTTTTCAAAATATTTCAGTACTAAATACTAAGCTGTACATATCAGATCCAAAGCCACTAAACAGCACAGAGACAGAGAACGAAAAGGCCTTTTAAATGTCCTAGTCCATCACTTTTTCGATGCAGAATTTTTCCTTGGATTTTGTCCAGCCTAGTCTTTATTGTCCCAGCACTTTCCTTCAGAGGCTGTTCTCCTGCCAAAGACATTCAGACAGATGGTATTTGCAAGTCAAGAAAAGAAAGGACATTTCCTGGTTTGTGCTCCTCCAAAGATGCATTGCGATGCTTTCTTGGTATTTGGCCATGATTTTTCTGCTGGTAAAATTTAATTCATTTTAGTAAAAACATCCTCATCTCTCACCCTTCACTCCCATCAACTCCTGATTATACATTCACTTGATAGCAATCAGAAAAGAGGTACTTTAAAATTAAGAAGTCTGCCACAGGAATTTATTACATGTGTTCCAATATATATTGCAATGTGTGTTGTATTTTTGTTGTATTATACGTATTACATTAGTATTGCTTTCTGTAATTGTAATACAGACTGTGCATTGTGATGTATTATATTTATTAGAGAACACATTATGTGTTATGCCATGACACAGAACCTAGATTTGCACATTAGTTATAATATAAGTAAAGGCAAAAAAATACAAATAACAGCAGGACCTTTTATTTTTCCCTGAAGACCTTAACTCTGACTCATTTAAATCAATGGGATTTTTGCCATATCCTCCAGCAAGACCACATTATTCCCATGGCAGGGAAAACGCTATTTCCTAGTTCTAGGAAATCCCACAGCTTCCCCAACTAGTGTTGCTCCACTTTAACCTCAGTGAAGGTCTTTTTCCATGTACAAACTCCTTCTCCCTCAGGGTGTTTGCAGCCTGTAAATAAATTCACAGCAAACTGGTTTAAAATAGGATGTTAACATATACAGTAAGAGTATCAACAAGTTGTGTGAAGAATAAGGTTCTTGAGCTGTAACACCTACAGGAAAGCACCAAACGGCATTTTTGCCTTGAGCACAAACATTAGTATGGAAGTCTATACTTCGTGGTGGTCAGACACAAGCTATCTGTATGTGTCTCAACACCTCATATGTTAGTTCTTCCAGTATTTTTCTTTAAGCTGTTGAAGGAAGGAAAGAATCACTTGGACACAGCACTGGACTAACAGCTTTTTATACAGGCTTCTGCTATTGAGCTTGGGCAGCATCTCTGTGTACCTGACCATGTATAGAACATGCGCTCCATCTGCATTTTGGGAGTTACATTACTATACTGACCATCAGCTTACCTGTATTGCTTAATGAGATAGCAGGAACTGTAGATGTTAGAAAAGTATATGTGAAAATTGTAGCAATTTTACCAGCACATTGGTGCAATGCCCTCACATTTCATTTTGGAATTATCTCCTATGAAATTTTTGGCTACTTACAATAGCAAATCACATCAAGTCAAATAAAACTGGGCTAGAGAACTTTCCAATTCATTTTGCATAGTATTTTTTCACTGTATGCAGTAGAAGTGGAGCACTGTAAGTAGATGTGCAAATAGAACATGTAAACTGTGCTAAGATACGTAAAATAAGAAGGTGATTGGTGACAGCCAACATGGCTTCACTTAAGGCAAATCATGCCTGACCAATATGGTGGCCTTCTATGATGGGGTAACAGCACCAGTGAATAAGAGAAGAGTGACTGATGTCATCTCCCTGAAAGAGGATAGATTTAGATGAGACATTAGGAAGAAGTTCTTCACTGTGAGGATGGTTGACACTGGCATAGGTTGCCCAGAGAAACTGTGGCTGCCCCATCCCTGGAAGTGTTCAAGGCCAGGTTGGATGAGGCTTGGAGCAATCTGGTCTAGTGGAAGATGCCCCCGTGGTAGGGGTTGGAACCGGATGAGCTTTAAGGACCCTTCCAACCCAAAGCACATTGATTCTATGTGGCTTTTTATGTCCATTGTGAAATCCATAAAAACCTGCATTCTGAACAGAAAGATAATAATTATTTGCATTTTTTCCTGAGTGCACTGTACAGGTATTAGCTCATACAATTTTCCTTATTTTAAAAGACTTACTTCAGTTCCTTTCTAATATTAGCTATTCTTTGTTCTTTTGATTCCTTGTTTGTCTTTTGTTAAAGGATAAACTAATTTGTGAAAAAGAAATGGAAGCATTCTCAAATTAACTACATCTGATATAGCAAACATCTCTAATGCACTGCTTTATTCCATGTCCAGCTCTAAAATCTAAGCCACGAGACTTCAGGCTTCTTTAGAAAAAAGCAAAACAAAACATAAGAAAGCCTTTTCTATGAGCAGCAAGCTCAAATCTTAATTACCTGTAGACATTCAAAGATTGTTTCAGCCATTCACACAGGTGAAGAGGTGTTGTTCATGTCACCTTCCTGTAATTATAAGACAGGAGTGGAAACCATCGACACATGGTGAATGAAACTGATCTTGAAGAGGGCACTGTTATAAGGAATCAGTGAAGTATGCACCACCAGGCTTTGACCTTCATGCAGCAGGAGGCAATGAAACAGAGTTCTTTGATTTAAGAGAGAGTTTTCAAAAGAGGATTAGATAGTTTATGAATCACAGAGGGCCAGGATTGCAGCCAGCACTGCATGGATGCACAGGAAGATAAGAGAAAGTTTAAGGAGCCTTCCCTCTCCTTGCCTCACTCTTGGCCCTTGGACTTTTTGGATGTGAAGGCTTGAGTAGAGAAAATGACTGGAAACCCCACGAAGCGTAGAACAGGCTCACACAGTCCTTTCATTTTCGGGGCTAGTTGACAGAGCAAGGTCAGATAATACTCCTCTTTCCCATGAAAGGTCAGATAATACTCCTCTTTCATGGGAAAGAGGAGTATTATCACCTTTAAATGTTCTAATAGAGTATTTTCAGTCCCCATGGATCCCACCTTAATCCAAACCTAGGATATCTCCAATAGCATGTGTTCAATACTAGATTTTAAACTGGGCTGCAGACTTCTGTGGGTCTGTGAACTACAAAAGACAGCTAAGAACACTAAACTTGCTTTCAGTAGGCTTAAATTTTTAGGATAGTGTTTGGATAACTTGAAGACTTGATGAATCAGTAAAGATAGATGGCTAAAATCCTGCCCTAATATTTAGCATTTCAAAGCCTGTAAGCTGCCTTTTTCTGTTTCCTAGCACCTTTCCAGTTCTGTCTATGTCTCCTGAGCACAACGTTGAGATGTATTTCAGATTATATTGCAGATCTCTGCTGGCAGGTCATCCTGTAGACTACAGTCTCTCCTTCCAAGGTTGTCCTACTACTTGTGAGCAATAGCAAAGCAAGGATGGACTGGAAGTTCCTGGCTGTAAGTCAGGAACGGAGATTTTCAAGATTGTTGCTAAAGAGTTCTCCATGGTTCAAATGTGTATTTGTGGAGAGCTGCAGACACACAGCAGAGTGGCACTGAGCTGGGATCTAAGCAGAAAGTGAGGGTTGAGCTGTGCAGGTAACAGCCAAGCAAATCACAGCAAAGATCATCAGCAGAAATGGTCTTCGACATTCTGATCATCAGTCTGGTCCTTACGCTAGAAAACCTTCACTAAGCCTGCACTTTGTACAGGGAGAAAGAAGTCTTTGCTAGTCCCAACTCAAGCAAGGAGTGAATGACAGTCAACACTCACTATCTCATCCTGACACCAAAATGTCATCACAACACCAGAAATGCTACACCAAGCCTTGCTGTTCTTATCATCAGGAACTGATTCTTGTACACTGTAAATTTACAGGCAGAAAGGAATACACCAGGGTGAAACCTTAAGAAAACAACATGTCACCAGCCCACATTTAGATTAACCAAGGATGGGCATCTCATCAGCAGTGTCCATATTTTGGATAGCATCCCTCTTTCCAAAAGCTCTGTGCCAATCTGTGGCTTTGCTTCCTCTCTTGGCCATCCTAGACAGTTTGTATTACACCCCCATAAGATGACAAACCTCATTATTTTAGTTGGCATTACATGCTTGCCTTGCCTTTCTGACATTAGGAACAGTGTTTGACTTTGCAACTTCCCCTACAAATGTTCCACCAATTGGCAAGTCATTGTATTTTCTACTTACACAAGACAGGTCAGGCTCTTGGCACCAACTTGCTTTGGTTATACCTGTTCTACTTTCACACTTGACATTGGTATCCTGCTACTGAATGCTCCAGCACTTGTTTCCCCATCAGTTCTTAGCTACAACAATAAAACAACCCAGCACATTCCAAATGCTGCAGTCAGAGAGGAACATATAAATATTTCATCATGCACTGGCTCTTAGAAAAATGTGAACAAATTAAGGCTCTCACGTCTCGCTGTGAGATCAGTATTTTATCTTCTCTCTATTAAAAAAGTAATAATCAGAGAAATGCTGTAAACTAACATGAGGTCTCCTGAGCAACATGTAGCATGTCATTAGTCTGCTATTTATATCACACACAGAGCCCCAGAAGCCATGGTATAAGGAAAGGGTATACAACAATTAGTGCCGGAAGGGTATTGAGTTCAACGTGCAAATGAAACAAGTACTAATCATCCAGATGGTGTCATCTCTCCCGAGTTTCACTCTGACTGAGGATTATTAAACTGTTTTAAAAAGAATTTTGTTCTTTTTAATGCAACCCACAGAAAAACAAATGCAGAGGGTTAAGAGGCAATACAGCATCATTTATTATTGCTGTTAATGAGTTGTGTTATAATGAGACAGCAGGCCCCTATTGTGTTGAAGTCTGTACAAATACAGAGAGATGGTCCTAACTAAATGTCGTGAAGGGGATCACAAAGTAGCCTAGACACAGAGCAAGGGGTATCTGAAGTCCCTTACACGTGATTAATGTTTTGTGACATCCTTTTCATTTCCACCATCATTTTAACCCCTCCTCTTCCTGTCATCACTTTTCACCCTTTTAACTTTTCCTCCTCTTCCGATTTCCCTCTCCAAAGTTCTGCTCCCAGACTGTGACCTTGGATTTCAGCAAGAATCCTGATTATGTTCCCATCTCTCCTCTTTCAAGAGCTCTTTTGAAAACAGCACTTTTCCAACCAATTCCTTCCTGCTTCACAGAATCCACAAGCCCATTAGCAATTTATAGCACTGTATACGATCAGAGTCATCAGTGAGGCTAAAATCTGCTTTTAGAAACCAATATTCTGCTTTTGCTGAAGTCGGAGAAGTAACATGGTTTTTAATGAGGGCAAATTCTGATGCATGTTCTTTTCTATATTTTCAGACACTTTAAAGCCAGACTTAGCACCTCCTACAGTGATATACTACCATCAACAAAATGCAGGGTAGCCCTAAATTCTGTGTCAACTCGAGGTTTATTTGTCCCTTACTAAAACTGAGGATGCTATTAATACTGTTGTTGTTGTTACTATTATTGTTAATATTGCTATTAACCATATTCTCCCTGTATTCTACATTTTGCTTGCAATACTACTGGGTTACCAGATTCCATGTAAGACACCAAACTGAATTACTTAATCAGAACTGACACTTCCAACGGGTATTACTTTTACTATCAGCCAACATTAAAAGAAATGGGGTTTTGTGTTGTTGCTGTTCTCATGCATCTATTTAGAAGATTCAAAAAACTGTGGGTCTGCCTGTGACCACATCACTCACATTTAGCAACACTGCCACAAACATGTCCACTTATACTGATGCAAGCAAGTGGATAATCAGCTGCATAAGAATAATATGGTAGTTGAGGGGACCAGAATTTAACTTTCTGCCATGCAAAAGATTTCCTTATGCTTGACAGAAAGGGCCAATGCTCTAGGGCATTAAGATGGGATACCACAGGGAGCAGGGAAAAGAGGGGAACATTTGCCTGGGTATTTTCTTTCACCAGATGTTTTTGCCTGACCACAAAGCTCCTTAGCCTTTGGGGGCTCTGGTTGTTAATTCTTCATTTATAAAATAAGAGTACTTGATTTCAGGTGACATTGCAAACATAGATAATAAAGGATCATTGGTTGCCATGACCTTATGTTGTTGTTTAAAATAGGGAGAAACTGCAAAAACCTCTCAGAAGGCAGCAAGAGGGGCAGCTTCTCAACACCCAAGTCTTAGTAGGTTCTCAGCCAAACTGGCCACCCAGAATTAAGCACCTGAGCTTCCTGTACAATGACTGGAAGAGATTGAAAACTGGTTCCACAATTACCCTCCCACTGAGGTAGGAGTAGGAATTTCTTGAGAAGTCTGTTGAATCACTTCCCTGTGCCTTAAGGGCTTTTTAGGCTTCAATCATTCTTAGGCTTCATCAGGCAATTACCTCCCACTGGGGACAGAACTGGAGGTGAGCTAGCTGTGGAGCCACAACCTTGAGGCTGCAGCTGGTTAAGTGCATAGGCCAGTTGTTTCTCAGGAAAGAAAAGAGGTGTTATTTTTAAAACTCAAAACTTCCAGAAGAGTTCTAGACCTCCATTTGAATACCCCTCTTAGTGTGGATGCTTTTTGAATGTGGAGGAATTACTATACAGGGGCTTCAGTGTATGTCTTTGTCCATTAACTGGCACTAATCGGGCAGTCTACATAACTCTTAAGCACTGCTTTCCTCTGGGTGCGAGGTACATCTTAGCTATGGGCCTGGGGAATGAAGAACTGGCCAAAACAATTCACTGTTGCTGATGCTCCTGATTAGCAGTGCAGTGAACTGCTCATCTTGCAGCAAGCGCAGGAGTACGACAGGCTGGTGACTTTATTGTCATTCACCCAGAGAGACTGGTCTTCTGTGCCAAGCCTCGCTGCATCCATTAGGTACATTGCCCTTGGTCATGCACAGGGCTGAACAACCTCTGTTCACCAGTGAGGCTGTGGGAGTTTAAGGTTATTTGGAGGTGGGAGTTTGATGTTTCATGGGAATGTGATGCTTTTACTGCCTCTTGCATGAAGAAAAGTCTCTCACAGATCTCCTGAAAGGGATTTGACTTCAAAAGAAAGAATAGGGAATTCAGTGAGTGATACCCTGCAATGTATTGATCTGAGATGCCTGTCTCTGCTTCAGATAGTGTGGCAGAGAGCCTACCTACATGGCTATGGATCCAAATGCTGGACTGTGGAGCACTTTTCTTTCTTTTTCTGTGAAAAGCATACCAGTGTTTCATCACAATGTCTAATGGTGCCAATACAACAGGTTGGGGAAATCAGGCTTTACCTCAATCTTACCAGAGCATCAAAGAACAAGTGCTTCAGAGTGCAAGGGGAAAAGCAATAACTGTATCTTTATAACAGCTCATCTGCAGCAAGAGAGGGGGTCAATGGAGTCAGCAAGATGACTTTCAGAAGTGGCAGCAAGAATAAGACAGGGCTACTCATCACACATGCTCTAATACAGAGTTTTCTTCCATTGCAGTTCTTGTTACTAATTCATGATTAGTTCATTCAGGTCCACAAGTATCAGTTGTCTGTCTTTCCCTTTCTCACTCCAAGCTGGAATGCTCAGCACACATGTCCACAAGAACCGCAAGGCTGGCTTTCCTCACCTTGGCATCTCAGATTCACTCCCTGTAAAATGGGTAGATTTTCTTTATCAGTGTGGAATTCTGGGAAACGTAAGACCCCCAGCTGCCATTCTTTCCCACTTGCAATATAACCAGAGCAAAACATAATACCTAAAGTTCGCAGCATCATGGCTTTCAGAGGAGTCAGCCTTAATAAGTCTTATCTATTCTGTCAGCAAGATGAGAGAGTTGTGCTGTGCTGAGCCATTACCTCATTCCTTTCTTTTCAACCATGTGTTCCCTTCCATCTCTTGGAGCTTCATATGTCAAGAGCAGGAAGTAAGTGGGGCGTAGGATTTTCCTTTCAGCATTGTTCAGGCAATGACAGGATGCAGCACAGATGGAATAAGCTTGTTTATACTGAATGCGCTGGAGTTATTGATGAAGGACAGCTTCATCCCTCTCTGAACAACACCCTCTGTCCTGGCATCCTGAGCTTCACTTCAAGATTAGCCATAAACTGCAAGCAAACAACTTTCTGAAACACAACCACTTTGAAAGAGAAGTCCTGGGTTTCCTTTTCTCCCCTCCCTTTTTTGTTATATTTATTCTTTAAACTATTCTTGTCTTCTCATGTACAACTCAGGTAACAGTGCAGTATCTTGCTGCAGCCACTTAGTAGGAGATTCTTAGCCACACTACATGTCTCTCAAAACTGGGATTTCCTAATAGATGTCCACACCTGAGGAATGCTAAGACACACCGTGTAACCCCACTCAATGAGGACACCCAGCCTTGTTAAACAGAAACCTCAAGTCTCAATCTCAGAGAAGCTGTGGCTGCCCCATCCCTGGCAGTGTTCAAGGCCAGGTTGGATGGGGCTTGGAGCAACCTGCTCTA